>JABXWE010045809.1:0-14555 GCA_014611495.1 Limonius californicus
AATAGTTCTAGAGCATGATAAAAAAACTCGAGCATAAAATATACTTGTTTAAGGTGAAGCTACTGGGCTAAAAACTTATTACAACTAGCGGTATTTATTGTAATTAAGTTAAATTTATTTTGATGTATTTGGCATATCAATAAAGTAAGCGTGTAGATAGAAGAATCAAAACTATGTGGTTCACAAAAAAAAATAGTTTTAACAACAATTTTTTATTCAATAGCAAACAAATTAAGTAAATATTCTATTTATAGTATATTTTCGAATCAATTTCAAATTTTGGTCACTTATACTACCCTTTAATAGAATTTATTATTAAAACTTTTAAATAACTTTACTGCAAAACGGTATAGAACACACATGCACAAATAAACAGCAGTGGTGGATGGATCACGCACGATGCACGATAGGAACAGGTTACTCGGGAACTCGAGGTGTCAATCGGACGCGACGAAGATTTGAACCCGATTCTCAATATCCCGACCCACCGTCTTCCCGTAGCCACCACCCCGCCCGACCTAAATAATCAAATAATTTTATTGCCACCCGAACCCGAACTTTCGGAAAACTCGAAATATAAGTAGCATCATTTACAAAAAATAATAACACCAGTAAATTTGTTTTAGTCGGGAAAATTAACCATTCATGTGCAAAAATTAAATTACAAGATATCTGGGGTATAATTACTACATTGTGTTATTAATTTACATTACTTTTTAAGGCAAATTCACCCCCTATGTGCAAAATTCACACAAGATTTCTAGTTCGAAATTACCGTACTGTATTGTAAATTTAGATTTTCTTGTCACGTGACTTTGGTAAAATTACCCAAAATTTCGCTTAAAATACTGATTACCTAAACTTTTAGATAAATTTGCCCAAATCTTACTGTGAATTTTATCAAATTGCACCTGTAAAATTAACCCAATTTTTTAGTGTACAGCGATCAAAATTAAATGCAAAAAAATTAAAAAACATAGCATGCTTAGTAAAAAAATGTTATAAAATTTTTTCAGAATGACAAAAATAGTCTAAATTCAAATTTTAATCAAACATTTACGATTTTTAATAATTTGTAATATTATAATGTTAAACGAATTAAAATTCCATTGTCGTAACAAAAAGCGGCATCGAAAACAAAAAGTTGAACTTGTAATTAAGCGTTCTGTAAATTCAAATGGGAAATTAAATAATGGCTGAAATGCATCCAACCATAGCTGAAAAAGTAGAAATAGAACCTTTAGTTAGTGAAAACGTTCATTCGTTCAGAGAAGCGGTGCAGTAATTTAACCAAAGGTTTTTAGAATTTCTTAATACGGAATTTCAGGATGCCATGGAAGAGTTACACGTGTTGCTGAGAAAAAATTTGTACCTGGAATTAGATGGCTCGCCAGTTCATAATGCTATTGTTCTACGCATTTGGTTAAATCAAAATTTTCCTTTAGGCTGGATAAATCGTAGTAGCCGTTTTATTGTTTGGCCACCCAGGTATTACTAAAATAGAAAGTGTATAATGATATTCAAAACAAATAAGACCTATGTATTCAAATTCGCCAAGCGAAATAACAAAAGAACAACTGCGGAAAGTTGCTATTAATAATAGAAATCAGATCGAAATGTGCATAAGACATAATAAGGCTTAGTAAAAAGAGCTACAATTTAGTTTTTTAAGATTATTTTCGATGTTATAGTAATTTTTTTTATAGAAAAATATAATGGAAACGCAAATGCGCCCGTGGCGAACGGCGTCTTTGCCATGCCCTATCTGTTCTCTCTCTTTCAGTCTTTTGCAATCCAGCTCTAACTCTCTCCAATTTCCTCGGTTTTCGGCTGTTCTCCTCCAAGCGAACTCTGCATGTCTTTTAATGTCATCAGCCCATCTTATCTGACGTCTTCCTCTGCTTCTCCCACCAAGCCATGGGTGCCACTCCTGTAAGGTAGTGTTCCACCTGTCGTTTGATTGTCTTGCGTTGTACCCCGTGAATTTCCATTTCAATGTTGCTACTCTCTCTTGCGCGTCCTGAATTTTGATCTTTATTCTTATCCAATCATTTTTCTTCCTGTTTCGTAGGTAAATATGGAGCATTTGTCTTTCCATCCCTCTTTGTGCTTCTATTAGGCTGTCCATGTTTCTTTTACTTAACGTCCAAGTTTGTACTCCTTAGATCACGACCGGTAACACACATTGATCGTAAACTTTGGTTTTTAGATGTTGTGGAATCGATTTGTTCTTCAGGATGTAGCTTAGCTTTCCGAAGGCTGCCCATCCAAGTTTCGTCCGAATATCTCTGCTTCTTGGTTCTCTTTATTCGGTTAAATAATTTAGCCCAGATATACGTATTCCCAAACTTGTTCTAAAATATTGTCGTTATGTGTAATTTCAAGCTCATCTAGGAAATTTGTAATTTTAGTTTTTGTTTGATCCATTTTTAGTCCGGCTGTTCGTGAGTTTATATCAAACTCATTTATCACAGTTTGGAGATCTTCTTTGTTTTCCGTAATTATTACAATATCATCTGCGTATTTGAGATGGTTCATCGGTTTCCATTTACGTTTATGCCCTTATTCTCCCAATTTAACATTTTGAAGACATTCTCCAATGTTGTGATGAAAATCTTAGGCGACATTGAATCTCCCTGTCGTACTCCTCTTATTATTGGTATAGGTCTGGTTTCTTCGTGAATTTTAATGGTTATTGTGGAGCCTTTGTATATATTATGAATTAACGTTGCGTAACAATGGTCAATTCTGCAGTTCCAAAGTGCCTCATCTATTGCCCAGGTTTTTATTGTGTCGAAGGCTTTCTCGTAGTCTATAAAGCCAATATATAGTGGAAGGTGGTATTCCGTAGCTTCCTCCAGGAGGGTCTTATTGCCAGTAGGTGGTCGCATGCCCTAAAGCCCTTTTTGGAGCCTGCAGGACTGGTATAGTTGCAGTTTATTGTTAATTCTTTTAGTGATTATATAGATTTCGTTAGTCTTCTTTTTTATATATCAAGACTGTTGTTGCGTCTTTCGAACTTTTGGGTATTTCCCCTTTTTCCAAGCATTTGTTTAAGAGTAGCTTTACTAATTTTCACTCTGTCCTCCTTCCTCTATCATTTCGTTGATGATATTGTCTTTTCCGGGAGATTTATTGTTCATTTATTTTAGTGCCACTGTTATTTCTTCTTCGTCTATTTCTGGAACGTCTTCCGAATTTACATTACCTATTCTTTGTTTTAGCTTTCTCTAGTACATATTGGCGTCTCAGTTACTGATGCGTATAGTTTTTCGTAGAATTTTATGTCCAAGAATGTTGCATCTTCTTCGTATTTCAATACCGTTTTCGTCATTTAATGAGACTATCTGTGATTTTTTTATAGGTCTTCGATACTTTCATATTCTTATTGTTCTCTATCACTTCTGTAATTTTCTTTTTACTGTTTATTCTTTGGTTATCTGTAATTGACTTTCGGATTAGTTTGTTTAGCTCAACATATTCAATCGACATTTGTTTCCCTCTTGGATAAGATTTCTGTGTTTACTCATAATCTTTTCATAATGTATTCTGTAATTGTTCCATCCTTTCATGTTTGCTTGTTTGCTACCGATTCACTAGTTTAGTTTAGTTAGCAAACAGAGCAATTTTCATACATAGTTACATTATGTTTTGAATTAACGATGCAGTATGTAGAAATAAGAAATGAGATATTTTATTTTTCCGTTTTTAACAGTATGACACGAATGAATTACAGATTATATTTTTGTGACTTTTGTAGAAACGTCGCTAAACACGATATACTAGTTCAATATTTAATTTGGCGGAATTCTAAAGCTCTTAAGATGTAATGCATCAACAATGTTTACCATTTTTTTCAAAGATAAGTTAATAAAATCAGAATCTATGACCAACAATAATTCTTAAACTGGTAGGTTTATATAAAAATCTTTTACGGTATTTCAAGCTTATTTTCTGCCATTTTATATACACTCTATGTGAAAATCTCTCATTCAACAAACTCAAGTTTATATTATACTTTGACTAATTTATTACTAATAACAGTAGTAATTTCGAAATACATTCATTTATTAATGCTTTTAGCAAATGTACAAATTAAAAACCAAATTTAGCAAGGAAGTTTACACCTATGAATGGAATATATATTCTTTAAAATATCGGCTATTTCTTCTTTCCCTTTTTAGACGATTCACCAGATGCGATAGAGTCACCTCCTGGACGGGCCTTCTGCCATTGCAAAGGCCTCTTGCGGTAGATTGGCCATGGTGGTATTGTTAGCTACGGAAATATTGCGGTCGTTAGCAAAACAATGCTTAAATACATCACTGCCGTTACTTACAACAGCTGCTAGAAGGAAACCAGCTGCCAGTATGTAAACTGTTTGAGAAAACTGCTGAATGATGTAACCCCAAACTAAACCTACAGCCCCAAATAGTGTTATAATAACCCTTGAATATTTCTCAGCGCGGGCTTGGCCCTCGAAGTCCTACAATTGAGGAAAAAATTAGTACACTTTTAAGGTTATGTTGTACAAAAACTTTTAGCTTATATTTAGTTCTCAAAACGTACCATATAAGTTGGGATGGCATTTAAAAAATCCATTATATTTACGTTTATTTTAAATTAAAGTCGCGTTTCTGTGTATTTTTCAAAACTACACGTCAGAAATACTAAATTGGTTAATTCTGTAAATTCTGTTTACGTAGAATGACTTGAAGTTAGTTTCGTAGGTTACTTTGTATAGTACTATAATTCTTAAAGTTGTAGTCTAATTATATGGCATTGAAGTAAACTATAGCATGTCTAATTTATTTATTATTTATACGCTTAGTTACAATTCATTAGTTACAAGCAATCAAATTATTAGTTTATGCCACTATTATATATATCATACACATTATAAATATTTATACACGACCACAAATACGGTGGGCGGCTGATATTAAAATACTAAGCAGGGCTAAGAAGAAATAAAAAGCATAAAATTGGATAAAATGGAGAGACAAAATTGGGGAAGTCTTCATCCGAAAAATGTATCGAAGAAAGCTAAATGAGATAAATTATTACATATGAATAGATGGAGTACAATTTGTTTAGACAATTAATGTACTAAATTAACGCACATTTTGTATAGGATTGATTGGAGACGGTGGTTAAGCAAAGCATCTTTGGAAAACCCCTTATCAGCACGATATTTAGAACACCTAAATACATATTTCTGCAACTAAGTTGCCATGTTTAGTAGGAACTTAAACTAACTAAAATAACTTGACTGAGAAATACCTCTGGAGATAAGTCCTTCACCAAGTCAACAATAGAAGTCCAAAGATAGCAGCTTAGTTGTCGAAATACGTACCTAGGTGTTCTAAATATCGTGGTGATAAGGGGTTTTCCAAAGTTTACATTTTACATATCTTAAACTCTTTAAAGCAAATCATTCGTCAAATAATTTCTGGACAATATGTACATTTATTTAAACTAAAAACAGCACGTTTAAAAGACGATAAAGCTCATAATTTGATAGGGTATAACTTCAAATCGGTTACTATTTCATGCCCTGGAATTTGTATTTTTACATGTCTCCCTACTCTATTACATATTCCCATGAAGTTAATTAAAATCGGTGATATGAAGTTTCAAACATTGATTGACTTGATATGAAATTAGCCGTCCCAGAATTTTGGATTCGAGTCATTTCTCGGTGAACGTAAATTTAATATATTTGTCTCGGATAGACATCACCTATCGTGAAGAGAACCTGATGAAGCACTCAAAAAGGAAAACTACTAAGCTACAGTAAAACACAGAGATGATTCGGTCATGGTATGGAATCGCATATTGGCGAATGTGAAAATTGGCATGAACAAAACTATTTAAACATTAAAAAACTATTAATTAAAGTGTCGATAAATTAAAAATTCATAGAACTGGTTTACTCTACCAAGAGAATGCTCCTAAGCACTTGCTGAGAATTATTAAGGAATGCTTGCTGTATAATACGCTAAAGTTACTCAATACCAGTGGCGGCTCGTGAGTTAAGAAAGAGGGTGGGCACAAGAAAAAACTTACCTATTTTTTGTACATAAAATCCATTCTCCTATTTTTCATGCTGGAAAAGACGTCTATGACTTTGTTGTCAAAATCTGGGATAGACTGTACGAACTTCTTTTCTATTTTTAGGACCGCCAATGCATTCAGTCGATCTTTTTGCACACAATCAACTTCCATCATTGAAAAAAACGTCACTTTCGTCTTTGAATTCAAACGCGCGGTTGCCCGAAAACAGCGCTCCAAAGTGCAAATTCAAACGTTGACTTTAAATGGGGAACAATCTGCTCGGTGCCCCATTCGCCTGGTATATCGCATATAGCGAAGATAACCGATAGGCAACCGAATCATCCTCTAAATAGGTACAAATCAGAGCGTTCCCCGGAACATAGTTTTGAGCGTGTTAGCCGCGCCTTTGGCGCGGAAGGAAAATTTGATAGCATCGTTAAAATAATGAAATTAAAATAATGCACTGAATTACATGCGAATTTCTTTCTGTGTTTATCTTGGTGGTTGGGTGGGCACGTGCCCTTGTGCCCTTTAATACAAGCCGCCACTGCTCAATACCCCAATCATGCAGCATTAATTCCATGGAAAATGTGTGGCATCACTTATTAGAATTCCAAATAAGAAATGTAGAAGTAAAAAGTCAATTAAGTAGTAGAAATGAAGGTAATATTAACACATTTAGCCAATTTATTATATTAAATGACAAAGTGCTTGAAACCTTTTACTATATACTTAAATCGAGTTCTTGTACTTAAGTTTAACATGAAAGATACTTCTTCTTCTTCTTCTTCTTCTTCTTCTTCTTCTTCTTCTTCTTCTTCTTCTTCTTCTTCTTCTTCTTCTTCTTCTTCTTCTTTGTATAGGCCAACGGCCTGTTAATGAAAGATACTGCAAACCTAAAATTACCAATAGTTTATACTAAATATAAAGTGAATAAATTATTGTAGGAAAAATATAGTTAGTTTTAGGATAGTACTTGTGCTGGCTACTATATTGAAATGATATAGTAATTTGTTTCAGTTGCTATATTCGTGATAATCTTGTTTCAGCATTAAGCATGGTTTAGCAACGTAACCTCACTGTATTTGTAAGCTGAATTACATATAATGGGTAAAAATCAAAGACACAAGAAGACCCTTAAGTCAGAAAAATCAAAAGTTAAACTGAAAGCTGGTGGAAAAACCAAGTTTTTACCGAAAGGCGCCAATGTAACCGACGTTAACTTTAAAATAAAACCTATCCTCATTCGGGAGCAACTAAAGGCAAACAAGTTTGACGAACCCCTAACCAAAAGAAAACTTAACTTTAAAGTAAGCTATTTTAATGGAAAACGATAGATACTAAGTGTAAATTTATAGGATCTTCTAACACGCTTGAATCATCACAATGCCTCTACCAGATTTGAAGCTTGCGAAGGTTTAATTGAACTGGTGAAATGTTCTTCCCAAGATATTGTAGAGTTGCATTTACATGCAATGGTGCATGGAGTTTGCAAACATGTGTTGAGTATAGAAAAGAAGGTTCGGCAAAAAGCTATAAAGTTAATATCGGTAGTTATTGAAAAAGTAAGACTTTTTTTCTTGAATTTTTGGTGTTAAATTAATACTAAATAAATTGTAGGTGTCTGTTACAAAGTTATCACCATTCTTCGCTATTTTAATCTCTTATGCTTCCTGTGCAATGACGCACATAGACAAAAACATTCAAGAAGATTCGCTTTTAATCATCGATAGTTATTTGAAGCACACACCAGCAGTGATTGTAAAATCATTTGAAAAAATTCTGAATAATTTTTTAACACTTATTTCAAAATTGCGTAACGATTCCAAACTGTCTCGAACTTTAACTGTGAATTTAAACAGCAAAATGACGAGTATTAAATGGAGGATAAAAGTTCTGACACGTCTGCAGGGTATTTTGCAAGTTATTAGTGATCAAAATACAAACTCAAATGAGTTTTCAAGTAGTTGTGCAATTGTACAGTTAGAAAAAATTGGAAACACGATTCCGATTTACAAAGGGGTACAGTATTGCCCAATAAATCTTTTTAATTATTCGTCGGCTATCGAAAGCAGCAGTGAAAATAAGATACAGCAGTATGTGGGGGTTTTGGTACCCTTGCTGTATGAAACCTGGGCTGAAGTTGTGCCATTAAGTGATATTAATAATAAGGATAATGGTAGGGGCGATCAATGAAGTAAGCACTTTATTAACGTTAATATTCACAGGGGCAACAATCATAAATCAAGATGCAGCCTCCGTTTTGAAATGTGTAGTTGGTATTTTTTATCTGCTGTGGAAATTACTGAAGCATTCGGCCAAGATATGCAATGAGAATGAAATGGTAAACTAAACTTCAATAGAGTAAAGGCAAGCTTGTTATCTGCTTAGTGAATTTGTTTCAGAAAAAGTTGTTTTTAACAAAAGACTGCCAAAAATTCATGAGCCATATTCTGAGTCAGTTTCCATTCCGGCAACAGGACGTCAATAAAAAAAGTGTGGGTAAAAATTTGCAGCTCTTGGAAGCAAATACTGATGTTAAATGCATCGAAGAAAATATTTTGGTGTGTTACATGTTCTCCGTTATGTACAACATATTTCCAAGTGCCTACCACCAGCAGCAAGCTCAAGAAATATTGAATTATTTTAAGAGTAAGTATTGAACTTTAGTTCAGGTGTTACAAATTTTTTTTATTGTCATCCTTCATGTCGTGCGTCTCCCAATCAATTTTCCATCTGTTATTGCTTGTCTTCCTCCACTTTGTGCTTGTTGATTTTACAGTTTCATTTTCTTTTTGTGTAGTTGGACAGTCTTCATTTTATTCCCATCAAAGAGACTCGTTAAGTTATATTTATCATCCTCTCTTTCCTATGTGTCTACTCCAATGCGTTTTGAGAGTCCAATATCTTTCTGTTACCTGTATTTACTTTCTATTTTATATTTAAAACTGGCCTTTCCATTTTAATGTGTGCCTCTCTCAGTAGACTACGTTTGCCCTACATAAATTAGGATAGCCTAGTAACAACTTCTCTTTTTGTGCCGGTAGGAATTTTATTTTTAAATACTTTTATTGTCAATAAGTAACGCATCCATCTTCTATTTAGGATGTCTAATCAACCTTTAATAGTAGAATTGAAAAAGAAATACAGGGAATAATAAATCTAAGTTGGGAGAGCTACTCGTCTCTAATATTCAAAAATAAAATTCACACATGTGTAGCCCTAAGTAGGTTTAGGGAAAGTGTGTCTTCTTGTTTTACACCTCATCCTGTCTTAAAAACCTCTTCCTGTTGCTTACTTAGGAGAGTACATTAATTCTATTTGCTTCCCCAAAATATGCATAGATGAGAGTGAATAACTATATTTGGCTAATTTCTATAAGTGTTGCTATTCTTATTTTTATAAGCTAGAGAATTATTTAAGAGAAACACGGGATTGATTAGAGACGGTGATTTAAGTAAATAAATTGTAAGACCCCTTACCAAAACGATATTGAACACCTAAATACGTAGGACTTCAATTGTTAACTTGTTGAAGAACATATATCCAAAGGTATTCCTCCGCCAAGATACTTTAGCTAGTTCAAGTTCCTACTGAAAATGGCAGCTTAGTTATTGAAATACATATTTAGGTGTTCTAATATTGCTTAAGTGTTTAGTGCTTTATTTGCGTAATACGCTTTATACCCCACTTGTATTTTATGTTTCGTTTTTTCACTACCGCTGTTATTTTTATTGTAAATTGTTGTACCTAAGTATTTAAATGTTTGAACAGCTTCCAAATGATAGCTTTTGATCTTTAATGTTTCCTCATTCACATTCACACTGTTACTGTACTTTAAATATTTTGTTTTCTGTTCACTGATTTTTAAACCTATTTTTGCTGTTTCTTCTTCCAATCTTACTAAAGCTCCTTCTAGTCCTTTTTTTTGTTCTACTTATGATCGTCACATCATCTGCATAAGCAACAACTTGTACGTTTTTATTATTTATTGTTCCGTTTACATCTGCTTTTCTGATTGCGCTTTCTAGGACTAGGTTGAATAATATTGCTGATAACATGTCTCCTTGTCTGACCCCTTCCTCCACCTTGAAACTGTCAGTCGTTTCGTTTCTCAGTTTTACTGCTGCCGTTGTGCCTTTTAGAGTCATTTCAACTAGATTTACTAATTTTCTTGGTATCCCTCTGCATAACATTTCTTCTCTTATGCTAGCCCTTATCACCTTATCAAAAGCTTGCTTAAAGTCAATAAACAAGATATGAAGTGTTATATTATATTCATTTGCTTTTTCTAATATTTGATTCATTATATGGATGGCATCTGTTGTTGATCTTCCAGGCCTGAACCCTTGTTGGTAATCTCCAATTATTTTCTCCGAATATTCTTGTAATCTGTTTTTGATTATTTTCGACAGTACTTTGTACGTTACATTCAGTAACATTATTCCTCTGTAGTTTGCACAGTCTTCGATATCTCCCTTCTTATAAATTGTAAATATTAACCCTTTTCTCCATTCTTCTGGCATACTCTCCTCTTTCCATATCGTGCATATTAGTTCGTGAATTTTTTTATGTAGTATCTCGCCTCCATACTTAAGATGTTCTATTATAATGTCGTCACATCCTGGTGCTTTATTATTTTTTATCTTCATTATCACTTCTTTTGTTTCTTCTAGATCTGGTTCATGAATTGTTGTTTGACTTATGTTTATATCTACTGGAGGTATTATATTTCTTTGATTTTCATTCCTGAATAGTTGTTTGTAGTAGTTTTTCCATATATTTTGAATTTATTTAGCTTCATATCTTGTCTTTCCTTCTGGGTCTTTAAAACCTCTTACACTTATGTCAAAATTTTTCTTTTCTCGTTTTATTTGTTGGTAAAATTGTCTCGTGTTTTTATTTTTGTATTCTGTTTGGATGTTTTCTAGTTTATTTTCATACCATGTTCTTTTCTTTTGTTTGCAGATGTTTCTTGCTGCAGTGTTTGCCTCTTTACATGCTTCTTTGTCCTCTTCTTTCTTTCATTGTAACCATTTCCTCAATTTTTTGTTCTTTATCTCAGTAGCTTCCTTGCATGTTTCATCATACCATTCTTTATTTTTCCCCTTATTCTCTCTTCCCACACATATTTCTGCGGTTGTTAATATGTTCCTTTTTATTTTATTCCATTGGTCTTCGATTCCATTCGAGTCTCGCCGTTATGTTGCTGATTTTGAAATTTATGTGTTATTCCTTCTTCTATTCTTTTTTGCACCTTTAGATCTTTTATTTTTTCTGTGTTCCACTTACTCTTCTTACTGGACTGGGCATTATCTCTTTCTATACTTTTTGTCTCTTTAATGCTTGCTATTAGTAAAAAGTGGTCTGTATCCGCGTTACCGCCCCTATATGATCTTACATCTTGTACGTTCTTGATTCTATCTTTCCTTATTAGTATGTGATCAATTTGACTTTTTGATATTTAGTTTGGGTGGTTCCATGTTATTTTGTGCCCGTCTGGATGTGGAAATTTTGTACTAACCATAAATAGGTTCATTGCAGCTGCGAAGTTACATATTCTATTTCCATTATCATTGGTTTCGTTATGTATTGTATTCTTTCCTGCTACCAATGTTATATGATCTTCCTTTCCTATTTGTGCATTTATGTCCCCCATTATTATCAGCGTATCGTGTTTCGGTGTTTTTTCACACTCGTTTTGTAAGTCTTCATAAAATTTCTCTTTATCGTCATTTTCCGCAGTTTCAGTTGGTGCGTATACGCAAAGGAAGGTGGTATTAGTTATTTTTCCCTTCATTCTAAGTTTTGATAGTCTGTCATTTATCGCTTCAAATTTCATTATGTTGTTCTTCTGCTTTTGATCTACAATGAAACCTGTACCATTTCTACCTTGTTTCTTTCCTCCGCTCCAGAACATGGTATAGTTATTTTTATTAATTTCGCCTTTTCCAGCCCATCTTAGTTCTTGTAATGCGATAATATCAATCTTATACTGTTTCATTATTTCTGTAATTTCAATCATTTTTCCAGTCTGTACTAATGTCTTAATATTCCACGTTGCTATTCTAGTTTTTGTCTTTTTTTTTTATGTTTGAATTAACTATTTTCAATTCATTATCCTTCTTCGTACCCATTTCTGTTTGACCATACTTTTTGCTTTCTATTGTCATCATTTTTGTTTCCATCCGGGTTTCATTTCCTATTATTTTTTTGAATCGTGTTTTTTTCTTGTTGTTCTCATTATATTTCTCAGGGTTTCATTTAATAATTCTTCTTCCCTAGCTACTTGATTCTCATTTATATTTGTATTTTTATTCAACCGCTCATCTTTCTTCTTTGTTTCATTTCCGTAGGGTGCTAACATCGTCTGTGTTCAGTGAGTCCTTTTTGGTATTGCTCCTTTTGGGGAGTTTTCTCCTTCTTCATCTGTCGACCTCCGTCTTTTCTTTTTTTCCTCATATTTTTCAGTCACTTCCTGTACCTCCTCTTGCTCTTCAATCTCTTCGGCCCTCCATTGTTCTCCATTTATTATTAGCTTGTCTCTTATTATGATAGCTTTCATTCCCTTTCTCCTGGCCTCAATCTTATGCGGTATTAATTTTTTCTGGATTTCCCTAGTCTTTTTATCTAGGTCCTCACTTACTGCAATCTTAGTTCCTTTTAAACCTGATAATTTCTTTAATATTTCTATTTTCTTAAATCTTGTTGTAAGACCCACTTTGATTGGTCTGTTTGTCTTTCCTGTTCGTATCCCTATTCTATTTATGAAGTCAATTTCTTGTTCTTTAATGTTGACTTGAATTCTTCCTATTACATCCTTCATGACTTTTTCCTTTAGCATCCACATATCTTCTCTTTCTTCCTCCGGGATTCCGAAAATTATAATGTTCGTTTTTCCTTGTCTCACTTTCTAATATTTCTATTTTTGAGTCCTGGTTTTTTAAGGTTTCCTCGAGCTCATTAATTTTATCGGTTTGATGTTTTAAAATTATGCTAGATTCATCAATTTTCTTCTCCATAGTTATAAGTTTATTCATGATGTCTATTAGCGTTGGTTCTTTGCCTTCCGCCATTTTCGCGTATTATTTCTTGTTAAATGAACGCTGTTATTGCTTTTGAGTAAAATTTGGCTGGACTTTGTTTCCTTTGCGTTTATTTCTTGTGTCTTTTCACTCGTTTGCATAAAATTTAAACTTCGCGGGTTTTACTTTTAAACTGTGTTGGCATTCCTTATTTGTCGCGCCTTTCACTCGCGTGCGTTTGTTTATTTATGCTAAATCGTGTTATTTAGGATCTTTTGTGTTGGCGCTATTTTCCGTCGCGCACTCACGCTGCCGCGCCAAGCAAAATCGCCTTTATGTTATCTTCCTCCTTATTTCCTTTAAGTATTTGCCTGATTTTACACTAGCTAACTCTTGATGTTCTAAATTAGTTGTATTTCGTTGTCCCGTACTGCACTACTTATTTAGATCACTTTAAACCAATTTTCCACCTTTTTTGATACACTACTACTATCACTTGACACTCGCTCTTCCACTCATGGAATTTATTTTCCAAATTACTGATATATGTACAAAAAAACGTTAATAATGTCATGTCCAATTCTTCTTCCTTGCAGAGAAGCAGGGCTTGTTAAACATTCGCTGTTAATTTAATTTCATACATAAAATTTGTTATTTTTGATTTAAAAACAAATTTATGGCTAACAATTCTAATAATTCATAAATTCATAGGTAAACCTATTTTATTAAACCGTATAATTTTAGAGAAATTATATTTTATAACAGAATAAACACAATCTGAACGAAACACAAACAAATTTTAAACAAATAAATGTGCTTATATTAAGTGCCACAGTGCCCCAACTACCCATAGTACTCGTTAAATCTGACAAACTAATATTAAACCATAAGTTGTAAGGTTTAGATTCTTTAAACCCTCGGTAATCCTGTCTTGCTCTTTGCATTTTGTCATTTGTCTAGTAGAACTGGAATGTCTTAGTATTACCTTAATTTTTCATCTTCTGCTTCTGTCTTTCAATGATTCCTTATTTCACATTCTATTAATTTTTTCAGACCAAGTCATAGTCTTCTCCTTATCAGTCTCTTGATGTTTTCAGATACCTCTTCACTCTTCTTAGTAATACTTTTTGCTGATAGCTTTTCTTATAATTTTCTACGAGAGTTGTCCGTAAAATAAGGTCTCCAATTTTTTTATCACAAAGAAAAACACGTTTATTTGCAATGAGTTATACATTGTTGGAAAGCCTGGACTGTGTACTATTTTTCTACATAATCCCCGTTGCGATCGATGCATTTTTGCATGCGGTGTAGCATTTTTCGCATACCCATGTCATGGAACTATCCCGCCGCGACGCGCGCTGGTAGTGTATGACCTCTTCTTTCAACTCCTCGTTGGTCCTGAAATTCATCCCACCCAGATGTGACTTCAACGCAAGAAAGAGATGATAATCACTTGGTGCTAAGTCCGGGCTG
>JABXWE010045810.1:0-13113 GCA_014611495.1 Limonius californicus
TTTCGTACTAACCAAGTTTGACTATAGTACTTACCAACTATTTCGTTAGTAATAAGGATTCTATTTTTAGTTGAAACAATGCGTAACACTTTTGTAGTGTAAGAAACTTACTTTTTCTGAAGAATATCAATATTATGATCATCAAAAACGGGATTCATTAAACATGTTATCATTAATCAATAATGCTTTGCCTTGCGCAATAAATCACTGACATTCAATTGTTCTCGTAGTCTATTTCTACAACAATGCGTAAAAATAAACTGATAAGTTTAAATAAATCAAAATGATAATTGGCAGGTACATAAAACTGCGACGCAAATCATCGAAACAAATTAATAAAAGTATCTGCACTATATTTCGCAATTGGTATTAGAATGAACAAATTTAAGTAACCGTAAACAGTTTCCGTAATTGCGTTTACTTTATATCTATTACAAGCGAGTGATTTGACACCAATCGTTAATTATAAGATGTGTGTGTAATAGTAGAATGATTTACTAAATATAGTACGATTCTAAACGGACAATTTAGACAAATCATTATTATTGAGTAAAATTAATTTCACGTAATCTAATTTAAAGTGTGTTATATTAACTAATTTGAGTGACGGCAGAGAACTTACTTTCTTGCTACAGTCAAATAGTTTTTACTGGCCGACGACCGATTAATCGGTCTTGCCCTATTAGCCGATAGCGATTGATCGAGCGCCGATTACTTACAATGTAATTATGTGACTTAGTTGTGTTTCGAAATAATATACACTTCTTATGTATTTTTACATAATGAATCCAATGTTTTCCAAGTTTCTCTGTCATATATGGTTTTCTTGCTACAACATTCAATAATGAAAAACAGGAAAAATCGATTATCAAAACTGAAATGCCGAAATGCTGAGAACGATTAACATAGCTCATATAACCGGTTACCTGCCGATTAATCGCTGCAACCCTAGTTAATTACTTCAGTAATGTCAGGAAATGTGAACTGACGAACTCATTTTCACACATATTTATATTATTGTAAATAATAGTAACATATATTTAATCATGATTCACAGAACGGATTTACTAATCATGGTTTTGCTACAATTCGGCTAAATGCTGAATGATTATGATTGTTTTATAAATCCTATGACCCTTTATTAAATGGTCGTTTTATACAATTAAAAATATTTTATAATAACAATACCCTACTTGCAACTATTACTTTCAACATTCAATTCCCCATTGTACAGCTTAAGCGTATTAAATATGCGTATTAAATATTTCCAAGTAGGTCAAATAAACTCGACACTGTGCAACTAATCAAAAATCGTACTCCATAAAATTAATAAGCGTTTAATCAAATTCATTCGCCAAAAGGAAAAGTTGATTGTTTTTACATATTACTGTAATCCCACGAATGATATGTTTATGTATAACGCATAACTTACTGAATTTACTACCGCCGTATCGTATGACAGATGTGTTTCTTTGTAATGAGTTGTTATGAAATGATGTGTCAAGTAATTTATTGCAGGTATTAAGTTTGCCCATCATTTATTTCATCTTCTGCCTTAAATATTTGTATTGCTCTGTATATTTCAGGGACTGATCTTGTTTGTTTTGACTGGGCGAGATCTAGGACGCGGATTTACAAGCATCTATATGCAGTGAAGCTCTTGGCATATTGTACACCCTAACCGTGAATTTGCCTATCTACCTACGGCCTTTACTTGTTATCCAACAGAAGGCCGACTCAGATTTTCCCCGTCAGAAAATTCTCACCGACCTCGGCCGGGCTCGAACCCGCGTCCCTTGGATCTAAAAACAAGTGCGTTTACTAGTAGGCCACCGAGGCTAACGACTGATCTTAAAATGAATGTAAAAACTGATAATTGTTTAACTGATTCATGACGGCTAAATAAATATATACAGTACAACCTCTTTAATCCGGACACACTTTAATCCGGACATTCAGTAATCCGGACATCCACTTCGCCCACTCATAGTCTGGACAAACTTTGTTAATTCGGACATGCCCTGTGCTAATGTTACGGGTAGTCACAAATTGAAACTGCTTGTACTAGGAAAAGCAGCAAAACCTAGGGCCTTTGCAAATTCCTTTATTCCAGTTTGTCATAAAGGCCAGAGAAAAGGCTGGATTTTTCGTGAGTGGTTTCACGCAGAATTTGTGCCGTCAGTAAAAACTACGTGAATTGAATTTATCTCAAAAAGTACTTCTGATATTAGATAATACTCCAGCACATCCCGACGACATAGTCAGTGATGATGGTAAAATAGCTGTTATGTACATATCCCCCAAGTGTACACCCTTAATAAAACCCATGGACCAACATGTCGTACAAGCTGTAAAGCTCTTTTATCGAAAAAAGTTGCTCAAAACAATCATAAATTCTGAAATCGATATTCCTACAACATTGAAAAAATATAAAGATGTGGTCTATTCTTTGGATGAAGCATGGCAGCGTGTAAGTAATGAATTGATTAAAAAATTTTGGAAACCATTGTTACCGCATCTGTTTGATAAATTTGATGGCGAAGACGAAAACATTCCGTTGTCACTTCTGAGAAAAAAGCTTCTTAAAGAAAAAGAACCCTAAGACTTTCAGGCTGAGATGAATGAGATAAGAAATTTGAGTGAGAAAATCAATGAAGATGTACAGCTTACTATGGCAGAAATTGAAGAATGAGTTACTGGAGAAAATGAAACTGAGGTATTTTTAACAGATGATGACATCATCAGGTAACTTGAAGAAGATTCTGGCAGAAACAGAGAATCTAGTTGTTCTAGTGATGATGAAGTTTATTCAAATACAGTTATACACAAAGAAGCTGTTTCTGCCTTCAATACCTGAATCGCATGGGCATCAGAAAATGACATACCGTCCCACCAAGTGCTTCTGCTGCGCGATCTTCGTTACAAGGCAATCAAAGCCAAAATGGATTCTAAAAAACAACAAACTATCAAGAATTTTTTCCCTGTTTTGCAAAAATAAGTTTATTTTTATATATTTTGTAGTTTGCATATTTTTGTTTTTTGTCTGAATTTTCACAGAATGTGTTTTTATTTTTTATGAGTTTATAATTTAATAAAATTTTTATTGAGATTACGATCTTGTTTTAATGATATCTAATAAATAAATAGAATATCCAATAATCCGATCAAATCGATAATTCGGACACAACTCGTGCATTTAATTGTCCAGATTAAAAAGGTTATACTGTACTGCAATTTGTTAAGAAAACGTTTCCAGAAACGTATACGCTTTGGGATTCAACAGGATTAGTTTAATTTTTTAACTCCCGCATTATTTATAATCTGTACGTATGAATATAAGCAAATGATATAACAACAAACAGAATTAACATACAAGCAATCGCCCCACAGTTCTTGCCTTTTATGTCAGCGACTTAATATTAGAAACTGGGGATTTTCTCTTCTAATTAATTAGTTAATTAAACCTAGCAGCTTAAACATCTTAAGTCTACGCGTGTTTGTTTGTTCCGTCAGTAATTATTTGAATAGAATTATAAAGAAGCAAGAATGTTATTTACAAAAAATACCTGCTGATGAAATTTTGGAGAATGTCTGTGCTGAAGCTTATATACTTCAAGATGGAAAGCAGCTAACCAGCAATTATTACATTTTGGTAAACAAAAGTTTTATTGTGTATTTGACACCCGCGTACCATTGTTTAAAGTACATATTGTAATTTACAATAGAAATTCCTTCAAAAAATTTCAAGCAACTTATAAAATATCTAATTATATGCTTTAGTTACAATGAATAATCTAAATAAAGTCGTAAAGTTAAATTCGATAAAAAAGCATTACACGCAAAACTTTTCCAATAATTTAAAATACTCTAAGGACGTTGCTTGTTAATACTTTCAAAGTGCGCCAAAGCAGTAACATTTTTATGCAGTTCTACGAAAACGTAATGTAAAAAAACGAAATCCGCGTTATCAAACTTTCCAGGTATCAAAATACAATTAAAACAATACGCAAGAGCTTAATTTAGTATCTTGATGCAATTTTGATAAATGAGTTTAAAAATTAATAAGACATTCACTAAAACTTAACGCGCTTTAGTACATTCAATTTGATACTAATCAGTGATCATACTGCTAAATGGTTGGGTGATTCTGTCCTCAATTTCGTAAGTAATTAGTCTAAAACGTTAGAAATAATTAATAACTGTAGAAATGAAGGTGGAAACTGTATCACTGTTAACCACAACGTTGCTGGCCAGAATTAGATTCTAAATTGAGTGGGTGATAGTTTAATCAGTTAGCAAATCAACAAGCCTACGCCTAAATTGATGACATACATGTAGCCACATCGGTTATGGCCTATTAAGTGACGTAAGCGGAATATTGTCATGTTTTACTAGAGGAATTAAAATTAACTTACACGCTCATAAAGTCATAACAAAAAAAATGCTGGTTATACTTTCATTTCAGTTATAAATTTGATTTTACCTATACCTAACTTGCTTTGTCAGTTCAATGGTGCCGTATGTGAATATTAATAGTTTTCAGGAATATGATTTATGAATTTTGTTAATCCAAATTATCCCAGTTTTCGTATTTAAGGGCTGTACAGTTGGATGGTAATAATCCGATAAACACAAACTGATTTTTTGTTATGATATTATTACTGCGAAGTATGCGTTCGCACATAGCTATGTTATTACAACTTAATGTTGTTTAAACAGAAGTCGTTTGCAATCCATTCGGATGACTATACCCAGTACACTTGTTTATACAAATTTAGAACAGAAATAATAACCAATTCAGTCGCGTGAACGCAGTGCACGTGTGCATAAGACAAATGCGAGATCGTAAGTACTTAATTAGATCAAGCACGAAAGCTCAGTGACTCTTACGTCATCATTAGCAAAGTTGCGGGGCCAAACACCGTGGAGAAATTCCGGAATAAATTTCTTGCCAAGTAGTATTCGTTCGTTTCTATATGGATATGCCACTGTTACATTTTATTGATGGTTTTGCCTGTATCGAGCTGAATTGACTGGTTGTGCTGATTGCCCTTAAAATTTGTCCCGGAAAAATTCGAAGCACAATTTTGAGCAGATGCTGGACTATAACCAGACAGAAAACAACGACTCCATTGGCTTGCTGCCAACCATTCCCTTACTTTCGTTCGGGCACAAAAATTTCACAGTCTATAATTAGATTCGACACATAAAAATGTAATAGCGATACAATTGAGCAAGTAGGTGCATCTGCTCATGAACCACACCGCAGATAACAAATAATGATTTGATAATATTTATGCTTACAATCATACACCTATTGCCATAAAGTTGCGAAAAAGCTAAAAATAACCGCACAATCAAATTCCAGGGCATACATTTCAAAAACTTATCGCACAAACGCAAAATGTTGAATGGCTCAACTACAAGGCAGTCTTTCGTAGAATGCGGTTTATTTAAACAGTACAAGAAAACTTTGCGTTATACAAAGTGCGATAGCAATTAGTGATAACCGTTTCAATCGACTGCTATAATTTTGTAATAAATACATTTGACTGGTGAAAATGGCCGCGTGATTTAATTGTAACGTTATTTTCAATTAGGGCGCCAGGTATTTCAATCAAATTACCTAATGTATGTGGCAGTAAACGAGTTTATGTATATTATGTATAATAGGTACTTAACGTTTGTCTATGTTAAAGGTAAATTAACTATCAAAGTAGCGCATATGCAGCGCAATTAAAATATTAATACAATTTCAGTTATCGTTACAACCCAAAACGAAAGCGGAACAAAACTGAATCTGATAAGATTTATTTGGGAAGTCATTTCGCAAGCTATATTGTATATTAGGTTTTTTCTTATTATACTTTATCGTGACATACGGAATTTTTACTACGTGTAGCTGGGTTCCAAAATCGCTACGCAACTACATATTCTACCTTGTTGGGATATTTATGACGTTCTCCTACATTATTTCGCACTATTTCATCAACAAGGCGATAAAGGTTTGATAGCCACCTACATTAAACGATACTGATACAGAAAAATATGTTACAACGCGTTTTGATACTCCCACACAATACAGTCAATTAAACCATATGCGACGTTTAATTATTAGTAGCTACAACACTACTTTGATCTTAATAGTATACAGCGCTATGGTACGCTAGTTGTACTTTGGTTTCATCGTCTTCTTGGAGTTTTAGCACTTGCAAAATGTATTTTCCAAGAAACTTACTAATTTAACGCGCAAGTACAATCATTACCCAGCAACAAAGCGGTTGAATGAAAGGTACAAAATGACCTTGATACGAAAAATCAAGTTGTACGAGTTGGCAAATATCGCGAACGATTTAAAAAAAGCGATCCTACCCACAGCTTTATCTTATATCCTACTCATGCTGTTAAAACTATAATTAACCGAATAATGGTGATAAAACGACCTCCAAATTCTGGTTTACCGATATCAAAAATATCCGGTCCGCAACACAACATATTTTTCATCGGTTTACCACAAAATTGTTTTTTCTCGTTAATGTCCTATTAATGATAATATGTGGTTTTTGAAATGTTACTTTAATAATTAGTGAATGGGAGCGTAGCAAATTTAGGGAAGTAAAGGAAATTAACAACGTACGAGGAAATTATCGAATTAATTCATTAACAATACCGCCTGTAAAATAGTGCAATAATTAGCTGACCTACATACCGAGATCTGTTACATTACGCAGTCAATGAGTGAGTGCGTTTTGTTCAGTTGTCACCATAATTAAATTACAAATGGGATAAATAATGCAACACCTGACACGTGTGCTATTATGCATGTATAATAGAAGAATAAGACTAACCTGTAAAATATGCACGGACTTTTGAGAATCTGCTTCTCCTTCAAGATCGGATACTTGAACATCATCGCCATCGCCATCGAAGAAATCAGTATGATCTGAAGGACCGCTATAGTCGGAAACAACACTGCTTCCGCAACTATTTCCTGAATCTTCCATGTTCATGTCGACATCCTTGTATTGTGTGCCCATGCTCACTGAACTATTTTTTTACTTTTATCTTTATTGCTGATTAGTAGCCGGATGGCCAAAAAACGGGTAATGGATAAATTTCAATTGAAGAATGCCAAAATTGGGATCTGCTGATAATCGTAAATAGCGCGTGTTGGATGCGTTGTCGGACGGTTTAAGCACTGTATTAAGTAAGGTGATTTAAGCCTCTCAAGGTGTGACAAGCAGATGTGAAAGTGCTATTGAATTATCTCACCGACCCGACCGCACACTACACAATCACACGCCGCACTGGGACGAGGCAACTGGTAGAATCGCTAGCGCTATGAAAAGTCGCGCTTGCGCCAACTTTTCGCTCAAACGCAGCACGTAGGCTGCTGGTTCGGCGAGCGAGACAAATTATCGTGCTCGTACGTTCTGGAAAGTCCTGGAATCAATTTCCAGGGTCTATAACGCAGTATGGTGATGGCAGATACGCTTTCAAAAGCGAAGTGCGTCGTTACGTTACGTTTAGGTTTATACGATATTTCCGCCACGTACAGTAAAAGAGTGACGTGAAGTTGTAGTTTTTCACTTGGAACGCTAAAAAAACAACTATTCTTATCATTATCCATTGCATTCGTGTTATGAAACCAGAGGCATAATACGGAATGCAAACCAAGATGACCCATAAGTATAATTTTAGGTTTAATTTTTTTAAATGAAATTAAGAAAAATTATAATTATTTACACACTTTAAAAATTCCTTTCGTTGCTATGTATCTATATTCAAAAATATAGGGATATCTGTAGCAACAGAAATGTGGCATCGAGAAGGAAAGTAGTATAATCAACAACTTTCGAAACGACTATAACAAACAAAATATGTATCTTTACTTAAGCCATACAGTTTATAACTTTTAACACAATTATTTAATAGGTATCAAAGTAGAAGTTAAGTAATTGATGTTAGGCTAAAACACAAAATGTTGCTTGCAATACATAGCTTAAAATCCACCTGGGTTAATTTTTATTTTAAGCTTTTTCGCATTTTTTAAAACTGAGCATTTGTATTGCTTGACAAACCTATAATAATATAATAATATGCAATATAAACAACAAATTATGTAGATCACTCGCTGGATAGATTAACGAAAATTAAATTTGCTAATCTATGAAAAACTATAACAAATTAATAAATTGGCAATACACAGTCGAACGTGCTTATAACGAGACCTTTCGGAATTGCAGTTTATTTCTTGCCACATACAAGGCTGGTTCATCAATTACTGTCCCTAACATAAAAGTCATTGACCGACAAATTAATAATTTTTTCCTAGAAACGTCAGTTATTGACATTCGTATATGAAAAGTTGCAGGTGCGAGGGCTGGGGTGGCTCAGTGGTAAGACAGGCAAGCTTTGGATGTAACAGTCCGAACGCGGTCCAGCAGTCGGAAATCTTTCTAATTCCCTGGGTGGTCGGTACTGGGTCCCGGTCACCATTTGCCATTGGGGATTAAGTTAATGGCACTCCTCGTATTACGGTCGCATTATAGAAGTAACAAGACCGTAAACAAAAATATCCACACACCAGGTCTGTCAAGCACGGTTTGGCACCAACACGGTAATCTGCAGAGTCGGGCCATGTTGTGCATAGCACAAACTAATTTAGATTTGCCAAACACCGCTTCGACACTGCGCAAGCAGTGCAAACGAGGATCACGATTAAGATGAATTGCAGGTGCCTATCTTCTTGTTTATGAAAGTTATACATTTAATATTACTGCGCTGCTGGTGATGTTGAAATAGAAAATTCGAGACAAGGGCTGTAATAAAATATCTCTTCAAGAAGGGTTTCTCGCTGCAGGAAATAACATGTTAGGAGTGTTAGGTGATTCTCCCATACATATCAAGTATCAGGCGCTGGACCACCAAAAACTGTTGTCACTCAAGAAAATATTGATTTGGTCCATGATATGGTACTGAGTGATCGGAGAAGTACGGTCAAATATATTGCTGACACATGTGGCTTTTCCGTTGGGAGCGTTGAGAAAATTTTGCACGAGGAATTGAGTCTGAAGAAAGGGTGCGCACAATGGATTCCGAAAATGTTGTCACCTGGTCAGAAGCGAGCCAGGTTTTTCATTGCTGAGATTAGTTTGAGATTAATGGACACGGATTTAAATGACTTTTTGGAAAGATTTGTAACTGTAGATGAACCCTGGGTTCATCACTTTGATTCAGAGTCAAGACGATAGAGTATGGAATGGCGGCATCGTGGTTTCCCAATCCCACGAAAATTTCGTGACACGTCATCGACCGGAAAGATAATGGCAAGAGTGTTTTGGGATTTCGAGGGAGTTCTTCTTGTTGATCGCTTACCACGTGGTCACACAATAAGGGAGATTATTGCGCAAAACTCATACCAAAAGTTGGTGAGGCTATAAAGCAAAAAGGCGTGGAAAATTGAAACGCGGCGTTATGTTCCACTCCCGCTCACAAGAGCTGTGTTTCTATAGCTGCAATCCTCAATACTGGATTTGCAATTTTAGAACAACCCCCATATTCGCCAGATCTGGCCCACAGTGACTTTCATCTATTTCTCAAATTAAAAAAAAACTCATTTTTCGGACGAAGAAGAGGTAATGGCTGCTATGAATGGGTGGTTTGCAGTGCAGGACAAAGAGTGTTTTTCTGAAGGTATTCCAGCTCTGTTAACCTTTTAGGGGATTATGTTGATAATAAAGTCAGATGTCTAAGTCATTTACTTCTATATCAGGGACAATAAACAGTGAACCCTAGTACATTGAACATTATATCCGGGAAAACTGAAAATACTGTTTATTGCTTCTAATACAGTACATATTCGCTAACTTGGACAGTCCAGTAATTCGGATACCACAAAAATTCGAACAGTTTTGTACCAATGGACTCTCTACTCCGGACACATTTGAGAATGGTTCAAAAAATGGTTAACAAAGCACGTAAAAAATTTTGGATGAAAAAAATTCACCACAAGAAGGGATTCTTTTAATAGATATAGATGAAGCTCTCTCTCAACCATCCGAGGATGGATTAATTTTTATCCAAACTTGAAAGTTATGGTTTCGCAAACTAACTTTATAGTAGTAATGGAGGCATTGGTTCAAAATGTGATACAAAATATTAAGTGGCTTAGGGAAAAGAATGTTGACTGATTTAATATCTCATAAACGATTTTAGAAACAATTTTAAGAACAACAAATTACAGGGGACTGTCATGAACTTGCATCAACCATCAAAAACAATAACTGACAAAAATATCAAAAGATTTGGGCGTTACTCTGTTTAAAAGGATAATTGCATGAAGATGATGTAGTTTGAGCCAGTTTAAACAATGGGAATCTGTATCGGTAAATACTAATTTAAACCCCAATACGCAAATGTTGAATTGTATTGATCCACAAGTTAGTTCTTGTGTTCCTGCTTTATTTTCACTATACATTGTTAAATTATTAACTATGGTACAAAAATTTCGGTTAAATGATAGCTAGATACGTCAGGGTAGCTTATGCACAACTAGTTGTTAAGCATCTTCAAACACTTAACAATCAATACTCGTACCTATATCAAGCACGTCCACGCTAGCTTTTACCACGTTCAAGAGATTTTAATGAACTTAAACAGAGATCGAAGCCTCCGGGGATATACATCCGAATATAAATATTTTGTCCTGTAAACTACAAATGATTCTACCAACTGAACTTTACTTTACTGATCAATAAATAATTATAGTAAATGTAGTAAACTGAATGGCTCACACAAATTCACACAGTATTTTTACCACAGCCAATCTTCATCGACAATTTTGCTGTTGATACTGTATTTTTATGTGGATAGATAGTTTAACTGACAGATGAAATAATACACGTAGGCTGTTGTATGTGTGCGTCCCATTCCAAATTTATGAGAGCCTAAATCGGCAAGCATGGTAACGTGTCTACCTAGCGTATTTTGTTAGAATGATGCTAAATTCATTTTGGAGAAGAAGACGATCTTGACACATTAATTAAAGCAATAATATATTATACATATTCCATGTTTTTTTACTGCAAATGAAAAGGGAAATAAATAAAAATACATGGTGTCTCTACATTTGGTACTATAAGAAGTTGATATATCACGTTCCCAAAATACCGCAATTTCATTAAAAAAATTGTATATAATATACTGGAAAGCATACGAACTGTTAAGATGTAGAATTCAAATACATAAAATTTTGAATGTAGTATGTGGCATAACGTATATTTTTTAAAACGTGAAAACGCCCACTTCCTTTATTATAAATACTCCCGAACTTATTGGATGCATACTAGCAGCAACCGTTCACAAATTCATCTATTAACATCTCTCATCGTAATGGTAATATTATCAAAAAAATCAATTTTACAAACATATTCAACATGGTGTATGTGTTATACGGCCTACAGGTTATTAGGAAAAGTCTTTTGTATGATATACCTCCTGAATAGATTACGGTACTTAATTTAGAAGCACCCGGTACATTGTAGCACTGAATAAATTTTGCTAAAAACAATCGTTGTACATGGAGTGTACATTTTTTATCACCTGATACATATTTATTCAAAAATTTGTCAGGAATAAGGCTATATATTAGCTATCTAATAGTGAAAATACTGAATACTGAAATTAATAGAATGTTGATGTACGCTCTTTCGACATCAACTCTACGCTGCCGAGCTAGCGTAGCGGTAAAAAACTTGTTTTATATGCACAAAAGTTTAGAATGTAGTAGCATTTCATAACTCAACAGCTTATCATAGTTTTTAATTTTATTAAAAAATATCCTTACTAAATTTCTAAAACTGCAGTCTCTGACAAACACTTTTTAATCAAAATGCTCCGGATGAAAAATGAAAATTTAAATATTGAAATCTTCACAGTTGGAGAAATGGTAAGTTCATAATGGAAAGTCATAGATTATACCGTTATTTTACACACAATAGAACAGCACTAAACTAAAAATACATATTTATTTCGAGTCTAATAAAATGAACATAAACTGTGAAGTTATTCGTGATTGTATTTTACGTGTTTTGCCCGAGCCATGCTATTAAACACAATACGTCAGAATTGCACTAATGTAAAGTTACAAATAAAAACTTAAATTTTATTATTTTATTATTATTTTCCGATATCAGTAACAAAATACATTTTTTTTATTGAAGATTGTTTAATGTGCCTTAACTTCAAGGTCTTGCGGCACATATTACATATAATTTAATCACTACTAATGTTTCTACATTTGAGTAAACATGTTTATGGCCTTAAGGTATTGTATGAGTTCTTCTTCTTTGGAAAATGCCGATGAAATTGTGGATCTAACACGGTACTTAATGCCTTCGTGCTTCTATGAATTTAGGGTATGTTGTACGGTTAAAGTGGTGTTGCATTGCTCACAAGTAGGTTTTATAGGCCGCTGTAGAAGTTAATCATGTATTAATCTGATGTGTCCGATTCTGAGTCGGGTTAACACTATTTGTTCTTTCATTGTACGTAGGAAGAGGAGGTGTCATACAGAATTTGTTGACTGCAGTCCCAGAGTGTTTTTGGTGCCATTTTTCTGTAATCTTCCGTTTTCAGTTTTAAATATCTCCCCGTGTGGAGTCTTTACAGCTGTAGTCTTCTTTAGTTATGGCATTTCTTGCCTGTTTGTCTACATCTTCATTTGCTTTGATTTCCATGTGTGAGGGGATATACAGGGTGTCCTTTAAATACCTTAATAGCTTCAGGTAGCACTCTTCTGTAAGAAATACAGTCCTCAAAAACACCAACAAGAACTTCCTATAGTGCTTAGTTTCTACACGAGACACTAAAAGAATATTATACTTGGCAACGTTGACGATGTCTTTGCATTTATGGAGAATTTAATTAGTAGGCCGACATTACATGAAGCAATGTCGAAAAACAAATTTTCTACTTTTCATCACAATACCATGGCCTTGCACTGTTGTCAAATGTAGTATTTACGAAATTTATCATTTTTAATAGTACTTCCAGAAGAGCAACTAGAGCGTCAACTCAATATTAATCTTTACATAATCAAGTGGCAGTCAG
>JABXWE010045811.1:0-14558 GCA_014611495.1 Limonius californicus
TTTTTTGTTGAAACCGTCACGTACAAAAACCAACGACTTGTGTGAAAATATTCAATACTTACAAAGGAACTTTTGTATGAGGACTGCTCGTGGGGTCGGCGTTCTTATTCCACGTGCACTTTGAGGGTAAATCAGGCCTGATAAAATCCATAATTGGTTCTTGCTTCAAAGCCGTGCCCAAGCGTTCGAACTTGCACTGCTGTTGCTGTGAGACTGAAATATTCGAACCACCTTTACCTGCCATCGAGAACATCAATTAACCAGCGAACCAGTTCGGCAATTGCACGTCTACGACTCAGTCTTTTCTAAACTTTATCTGTTCCACAACGATGTGGGTTAAGCGAGACTGTAATCTGGAGAACAATAACTTTGCTATCGAGTTAACTGATCGAATTCAGACGCGTGTCGTAGTCGTCGCGAATTGGCCTACTGCGATCCGGTTTCTCTAGAACTGAACGTTTGGGACATAATAAGCACTTTATACGTTTAATATGGAGAAATTGGAGTTTATTATCGTATTTATGATGATGATCAAGGTCGAGGAGCGCCTTTGATATCGTTATTTTGTAACGAAATACAGCATCTTATCATGTGTTTAGCAAGATACTTGGGAAGAACATTGCGCAAGTGTTTATTTGGAAACTTGTTGCGATTGAATAGCTTTGGAATCGATTTTTAGTACACGCATGTGATGCCAGTGACGCAAGCGTAACCACAAGCAGCTATTGTAACAGGTTGCTGTCGGAAAAAGGGAAACGGAAGTATAGACGACGGGGAACATGACTGAGTAAACCAACACCTTGGGTTGGTTCCAAGAGATTAAAAATTGCCTATGCATCTTAGGTAACACACCACATAATAATCGTGATATTGTAAATGGAAATAGTATTTAGTACTTTAACGTTTTTGTTTCTTTGTACGTGGAATAGTTGTTAAGGAACCTAACCCGGATCTTGACCCTGCTTCCGCCTAGACATCTTATTAAACAAATATTATATTTTATAAGAATTTCATTGTATTATTGTGTTAAAGCGGTCATGCGCCGGCGATAACTTTTAATTATAAAAGCGCCTGCATTATTAGAAGAGGCATTCATAATAAACTGTATTTCTTGGCCTCGACTTGCATTTTATTATGTTTCATTTTTTGTTTAAATAAATTTGTTTAAACTACATTCAGAAGAACTTTATTTAACTTAGTGTCTTAAGTATAATTCTAAAAAAAACTATTTTTTAATCAATCTTTGACAACACATCAAAATACATATAGGATTGTTCTCTAATTTAGAGATTATTTACGTAAGGCAAAATACTCGCCCGACTTAAACGCCGTGAGCAGTTTTAGGTGGAATCGGCTATAATGAGCATTATTTTTGTGAAATGCTGCAAACGTATATGGAAAGCGTCCTTATTACAGTTAGAAGAGAATATAAATTTATTTCAATTTCCACTTCAACGCTTGTCTAAAAAAGTTAAGAGTACTTAAGAATATTTCTCAATTTTTGCAAGTCGCCTGAATATATTATATTGACAAAGTAAAAAAGATAATTATAATGGCATGTCATTAATTTCAGATAATTTATGCGTTCCAGATTTTACAAAAAAATTAGTTTCCTGATATCGGTTACTTTGACTTCTGATAAGTGTTTTGGATTACTATAGTACGTAGGTTTGTACACTGTTGTAATTAGTCATTAGATTCGTTCACAGTTTTGACTAATAACTAAAGAGCGGATTTATATGCGAACAATTTTGATGAAATATGCGCATATATGTATATGCAGTAAAAAATGACGAAATATGCGCATATATATGCAGTAAAAAATGACGAAATATGCGCATATACATGCAGTAAAAAATGACGAAATATGTGCATATATATGCAGTAAAAAATGACGAAATATGCGCAAATATATGCAGTAAAAAATGACGAAATATGCGCATATATATGCAGTAAAAAATGACGAAATATGCACATATACATATATATGCAGTAAAAAAGACGAAATATGCGCATAAATTCAAATAATGCACATTTTGTAAAACTATAATTTTGCTGTTCTGATCTAGTGTGTTTTTATGGGTATTCTCATTCGAATAAAATCCATATTATTTTGTATACAATTTATTTACATTTATTTACTAAAGCTGACATAAATGGGGAAGTATGTACCTATATTATAACAAGACTAAATATATCTTCGATTATAATTTACCACAATGTGTATTTCCAAGTTATTTACGCTGAAATTTTGTCTTGTATCTAACAAAATATTTGTATATATATAATTTGAAAAGCTCCTTTCAACATCTACCGAGGTAATTGGGGCATATTTAAAATAACTTGTTAAGCCGAAAATTCTACACCTAAATCAATTTCAAAGTTTCCATTCAAAATTTCGTAAATGTCCTCAACGGTTTTAGATCCGTAAAGGATCATATATCAAATTTAAAATCAGCCGGGATCTACAATATCCCTTGCTCCTGTGGCTCAAAGTACATCGGACAAACTGGTCGTTCCATTGAGTTAAGAATGCGAGAGCACAAAGGTGATTGCAAACCTAAATGCATCACAAAATCTGCGGTGGCTGAACATACTGGTTTAACTGGACATAAGATGGACTTTGACAATGCTCGGGTATTCGCCAGAGTGCCTTATTACTTCCCTCATATCATACGTGAAGCAATTGAAATTGAAAAACAACCTAACAACATAAACAGGGAGGATGGTTTTAGACTCAGTAAAGCTTGGACTCCAGTAGTTTATCCTCTAAGGACTCCTACGCATCATCGATCACACGATTACGCTCCACCGGATCCGTCCTTGCCCAACGCTGACAGCCATCCAGAACTCCGTCGTTCTGCCCGACTGGCTCAAAGAGGTTTAAATACCTCCGCTTCCCGGATTTGAGTTTAGTGTTATATTCACTCTGAAGATGCAAGCTGCAATGTCTTACGAAACGTTAGTTTGTATGGGTTCACAAACAGCTAACAGGCATAAGCCGATTAAGTATTATTGTCCTGGCAAACAAAATACATCAAGATCAAATCCTTGTCCGCCCCAAGGTTTGATTAATATAAGCACACTGCCCTGTTTAGGCAGGCAGGGCCTACGAACAAATATGGCTCAAACTTCTAGAGCAAATGCTTGTCAGTCAGACAAGCTACAGGTCGGGCCTTACCTGATAATGCTGGGTGTAGTTCCCAAATGACGACGCGGTCTAAGCCGAAAGTAAATTGTAATATTATACAAAAAGGTTATATAGTGCTTCTGTAAATTATCGTAACGTAAATAAATCAGGTTGTGTGATGTTTTGCATGTATCACGTATTTGCCCCGTAAAAAACTGCACTTGGGGCAAATGTGAAACACGGATTCGGGGCAATAGTGAGACATGTTATACATTTACCTCGTTGTTTTAGATACATAATGGTGCGAACATACATTAAAAAAACAACTGAAGCTGACATTAAATATACAAAGGACGACTTAACTTTGGGAATAAATGAAGTGAATGCAGGACGAAGAACGGTATATGGGGCATCCAAACAATTTAAAATATTTTATGTAACACTTTACGGTCGTATTAAAGGTATCCGGGGAAAGAAAATATACAGTAAAGGACGCCCAACAAATATTCCAATCACAGAAGTAATTAAGTTAGCCAATCGCTTGAAAACCCTCGAAAAGTGGGGATTTGGGTTGTCAAGGAAAGAAGTACTTGAAGTGGTTGGGAAGTTTGTAAATAAAAACAAAATTAAGACGAATTTTAAAAACGGAGTCCCTGGTGAGGATTGGTTTTTGAACTTCAAAAAACGCCATACATTGAGCCTCAAAATTCCACAAAATATGGAATATGCTAGGAAAAAGGCTTTAGACCCGTTCACAATTTATAAATATTTTGTGTTGTTGGAAAAAACTATTACGGAGCTTCAGCTTCGTGACAAGCGTCATATGATATGGAACCTGGACGAGAGTAGTTTAAGTATAGACTCCAGAAAGTCTAAAGTGGTCGGTGCAGTAAACAAACCCTGCTCCAGAATGATAAGTTCCCCAGGTAAGGAAAACACAACAATTCTTTTGATGTGTAATGCAGCCCCACCGTTAATAATATTTAAGGAAAGCATTTGTGGGACCAGTGGCTTGCTCCTCTCAAATCCGATTACCCAGGCACTGTTTATGCTGCCAGCAAGAAAGGCTGGATGGAAAGTGAGATTTTTACTAATTATTTCCTGTAGACTTTGATTCCAGCACTTGGTCCAGGTCGCCCTGTTTTAATAGTTTTCGATGGCCATTCAACTCATATAAGTTTGGAAATACTTGAAGCAAGAAATTTAGAACAATATAACAATATTAAAATTACCCCCACACAGTAGCCATCTACTGCAACCATTCGATCTTTCTGTTTTTCGCCCCTTCAAAGTAAAATGGGATGAAAAGTTAATCTCTTGGCAAAGACAGCATACAGGCACAGAATAATACACTATTCACTAGTCACTAGTGTATTATTCTGTGATATAGGTCAGAAACTGCCTAAGAATATATTTTCACAGTTCCTCTGTGACACCTGGAAGGATATTTCAGCTGAAGTTATAAAGAGTGGATTCAGGAAAGCCGGAATTTCACCACTGAATAAAAATGTTATATCAGATGACGTTTTTCCACCAGAAGCTTGATCATAAGAGCAATGGGCACATCGAAGAAGCCAGAGCGGTGACAAACTCTGTAGATGCTGATGTAAGTTCGATAGCGGATGGCACTGCAACGGTTACTACATCCAAAGAAATATCAATAGAAGAACATAGTGGTAGTACAAAGGCATTCGAGAATTTATTGTTGTCCGCAGTTCGCCAAGCACCTCGATCAGCCCAAGAGAAAAAATCAAGAGTATGTCCTGGTGCAGAATTATTAACTTCAGAGGAGGCGGTCAATCGACTTCAAGACAAAAAATAAAACACCAAAACAACCAAAATAACCAAAACCAACAGAGAAATCAAAACCAGCTAAAAAAATTACAAAATAACGAATCACTGAATTTCGACAGCCTGAAGAATTCAGGCAAAAGTTTGAAAGTAATGATATGGATGAAAAGGAAAATGTTCAAACTGTAACTCCTAACTCTTGGGTGCTAGTTAGATACTGCACCAAGAAAGTAATCAAGCATTTTGTCGGAACAGTGACCGAGGCATGTGATGGTTGTTGGATAGTTAAGTTTACAAAATTTTCGAAGAACACATTTTCATGGCCAAAAGTGGAAGATATGGACACTGTAGAACAGGGTGCCATTGTAATGGTTTTGCCAGAGCCAACAATTAATAGATGTGGTTCTTTTACATTTCCGGTGTCATTTGAAGGCTACAATTTAGAATATTAATGTAACAAAACACATATTCTTCACTTGAATATTGGATTTAATATTAATATTTATGTTTGCACTTACATTCCTTATAACATTTCGTTTAACTAGAGAGAAAGTTAATTTTGTAGTTTTTTTTCGTTTACTGAATAAAGTTTACAACTTTTTTGTTAATAAACATATTTTAATTTTGTAAAAACCACAATAATGGACAAACTGCAATTGTTATACGTTTACCCTATTCGATTTCAAGTAACTCATTTATAGATAGGTCAGGCCATTCTCACATTTGCCCCAAATTCCGGGGTAAGCGGGAAGGAGCAAAAAAGGTGTCACTTCTAGAATCAATTGAGAACTATATTTAAAACTTGGAATATTTTTTTTTCTATTTCGGTTTTATAAAGCCGTTCTAAGCGCACTGTTTTAGCTTAAAAACAGTACGTTAAGGAGGCCTATAATCGTACTGTTCTTAGTTTGTTTTTTTACGATGTTGGTAGTTCGATTTGAATTTGAAAGTTTGAAATGTCAGTTTCAGCCACCTGTCAGTGCTGCCATAAGTGTTTATAAAAACTCCCTAGTAATCGATTTGACGTAAAATTTTCTACATAAATTTATTTAAAATACTCTTAAACTTCCTCAATAGAAAAAATAGTATAAAGAACACGTTTCATAAGACCACTTGTCGCACTCGCGTCGCGTCTCGTTTTTCAAACTTGGACTCGTGCGTTAAGAAAAGGCCTTATGAAACTAGTTCTTTAATATACTATTAAAAAATTGTTGTTTCGTTAAAAGTATTAGTTTTATCCCTTTGTTTGTGAACTATTCAAAACTATAACACATTTACCGGACTTCACCTTATAGTTTGGTTTTCTGTGTTATAATATTTAATACGTATTTCAGATTTGCAATAGTAGCAAAAAATATTTTGAAATTTAAAAATAATAGTTTATGACCGAGAGAATCTATAGAATATTGAATAACCTGTAAAGAAAATCACCGATTAAAGCATAAAATATTTCAAAAATAGAATGTTTTAAAAAATATTAGTAGTGTTAAGCCAGTAGTTCCCAAAGGGATAGGGGAGCCGCGGGCGGATTTCCAAAATAAAATAAAATGCCTTTTCAAGACACATGCGTTGCATGTGCCTGTTTTTCAGAAACTGGCAATTCTGGGCTCTGTATTCGATACACACACAATAATAGCATTTTCAAATTCAAGGCGATTTCTTACTTTTGTTTTGATAGCAGTCGTAGACGATAAATTTAATTCGCACAAATATGATGTAGCAAAAGACATCAAACACTTTATAGCTTTGTCCGCAAGCTCCGGATATTATTGCATTCTTTTGGTCCAAAATTGATCTACGCTCTTTGAAAGCAAGTCTAGTTTCAACATTCCATCACATGATATTTCAATAAGTTTTTCTTTCATGTTTGTCGAAATTTCAGCTTGTTCAACGGGATTTCTAAAAACGGATTCAGTATCCATCTGTGATCGTCATAACTGTTTTGAATTTCTTTGGGGAAATATCAATCAAACTTCTTTTTTTTTCCAATTGAAGTCGACCAGAAATCAAGTTTTTTTTATAAGTCCGTAAATTTTGTCCGGGGTTGTTATTATGTTAATATCGCGACCTAGCAAACTGCTATGAGAGTGTTTAAATGCTTTAAAATATCAGCAAGGAATGCCAACCTAAGAAGCCAGAGGGAATTGGAAAATATGATCTCATATTCTTGTTCCTCCTCTTGTAGGTACATCAAAGGTTCCGCTCTTACATCCGTGCGATAAAGAAGATTTGCGTAAAAAGTATTCACAAATTTTTCGAAAAATACGAGTCCTTTCCCTTGATGGAATTTCCCATTATAATGATAAATAATCCATTTCAGGAGGTAAAGATTTTCATGCAACCGATTCTCGATGTAAAAATAGTGTAACCATGTAGCATTTGGCATTATCTCTTTTAATCTGACAATAAGACTAGATCGATTTCCTATTTTCAACAACTTGTGTTGGAATATCTTCTGCCATGTCACTTATTTGTCTTTGTATAGTATTATAGAAAGGGGTATTGCTTTCAACTTGTCAGCCTCTTTTTCACCAACCACGATTGGCACCATTTCAACAGCTGCTGGTAAAATCAGATCTTCAGCAATTCTATGAGGTTTACTGGTTTTTGCAACTCGATAACTTGATAGTATTGCTTTTTCATTAGTAGTGGTTGCTGATGTAGAAGTGGCTTGCTCTTTGTGGACGGAGTTTAGCTTTCTTTCAAAAAATTCTACAGGCTTTTCTTTTTTTTTGTCTGGATGTTTGGTATTTAAATGTCGAAATAGCTTTGAAGGCTTCATACTTTCTTCTGACCACACTTTCACACTTTTCGACAAAGTATGCAATGGGTTTTCTGGGAAATATCGGTAAAACTATATTTGAGATATTCATCGCTGTAAAATCTATTTATTTTTGTATTTTTGTTACTGCCAGACGCGGAATGTTCTAATGACAGTTTTCAACACACAGTCACCAGTAGAGCACACAATTTTGAAATTATGATAAATATCATCGTCCCGCTGCTTGTATAAAGCACTCTCCCGAATATGGGGGAAAGCTCCGGAAACATGGAGAACATATAAATAAATTGCGCTACTTGGTTATAGATGGCGTCAGTGTGTCTTTCAGCCGCTAATTCAGAATGAAGTTGAATACTACAAGAGTGGAGGGGGGGGGGTCGCGAGGAAAATGTTGGCCAACAGGGGGTCGCGTTTTTAAAAAGTTTGGGAACCACTGTGTTAAGCGATAGTACCGCCAAATAAATGTGATTTTTTAAAAATTATGTTTGGCATTTTGAAATATAATTCGGTAACATGTGGTAATATGCACAGCGCAGTTTTAAAAATAGAAACTATTTTTTATGTACCTTATGTAGCTTACGTCGTTTTAAACATTTATAGTCACTGTTGACTTCTACCTCATTTGCACAGCATGTTATTTTTAAATAATAACTTTAGAATTGATTGAGTGATGATTGATATTTTATATAAAACATATTGAACTAAAGCCGAACTAAAATGAAAACAAAAATTTTCAAAATCAATGCTTTACTTAATTAACGAACAAATTGTCATAACGTTCTTAGATTACTCCTGACTCCATCAAACTATTTATTTCGTGGTCTATCCCTTGTTCTATTGCTGACTGTAACTTGCATGGTCTAGCATTCTCCAGTACTTTCCTTGTTGTTTGTTCTTTTGGTAACGGTTTAATATGTGTTGTCCATTTGCACCTATTCGCGTTTATCACAATATTTATAGTAGGTTTCTTGTAGATTTTACGATTTGTTCATTGCCTCCATTCATAATTTTGCTTCTTGTCATCAATAATTCTACGTAATATCTTCCCTTCTCTTGATTTAACTCTTTCTTGGTCACTTTTATTTAAAACTCATGTCTCGGTCGCATATAAAGCCGTGGTCGTTTGACCTGATACCACTTTTGATTTTAGAACTTTCATTAAGGATTCCGCACGTATACTTCTTTAGTTTAGTGTCGTCTTGACTTCTTCATTACTATTCCCAAGTACCAAAAGTTTTCCAACTCCTCAAAATTGTAGTTTTCCTCTTAGTTTCTCATTATTGTTAGTTGTCCATTCTGTTGTCTATGTTGGGTGCTTCCTGTCTGAATATTTTTATTTTTCTTCTCATTGTTGATTCTTAAATCTACTCATCATGCTACTATTACCACCCTCTTCGTTATTCTTACCAGCTGTTCTTCGTTCTTTGCTGTCAGGGTCATATCATCTACGTAGGTAATGCATTACTGATTCTTATAGTACACAGTACTGTCTCTGTTTATATTACTTTCTCGAATAATCGTCTCCATTATTAGGTATATTAAATAGCAATTATGAGAGGGATTCCCTGCCTCCATCTATTGTTCACCTTGAATGTCTCCGTTTTTTTTTAATTCGAATGCGCTTCTTTGTATTTGTTAATGTAATGTACACAAATTTAATTAACTTTGTCGGCATCCTTAATTTATTTATAATTGTCTTACGCCTGTTTAAAGTCGATGTAGAGTTACGTAACAGTTAATTTAAATTTGTCGGAGGGTAAGTATCTGATCTGTAACCAATCTATTTTTTTTCTGAAACCCCCCTGGTATCCTCCCTTATATACTTGCTCAATTTTTCATTAATTTAAGACACCGTAACGCTATAGATTACATCCAGTAGGGTAATATCTCTATAATTTGGTACTGTGTTTTATTGCCCTTCTTGGGCACAGCATTGTGTCTTCCCACTTTTGCGGCATTTTTGCCTGTTTCCAGTTATCGGATATAATTTGGTAGATTATGTGATGTAGCTCTTCTCGTCTATGTTTAACCATTTCTCTATTTATACGACTTTCACCTGGAGTTATTGTTTTTCAGATTTTATTATTATTATTATTGTTGCTACTTACTCCTCATGCGGCTATCCTACTTCTTCTCCTTCTTATTCGATTTCCGTATTTGCTTCGGTTTCCCCTATTTAAAATTTCCTCAACATGCTGAGCTCAACTTCGAATAATTTCCATGCTTCCTTCTATGAGATTTTCCTCTTTATCCTTACAGAATGTAGTTTTACTTTTATATTCTGTTTTCTCCCTTTCCACATTCGGACAAAAGTTTCACACTTCTTTGTTGTTAAAGTTATGCTTCAGTTTTCTAGCCTAACTTCTGTGTATACTATCTCTCTCTGGTTCGACATGGCGGCTTGGTCCTTCTTCATTGCTCCGTATACTTTTTGTCTGTTTTGTTCTAACAGGTTTTTCTTGTCACTTCTATTCTCAATTTATTCCGTGCCTTTTTAGTGTCTAAAAGTATACATATTTTTCCTTTTTAAAAACAATTTGATAATATAATAGTTTAATTATTTTCAGCCAAATATCTGTACTAGAAGAATGCCTTCTTTGAAATGAATTACGCATAATTTTAATCATTTAATAGAAAATTATTTATTTAATGGACCTTTTATACACAACTTTTTAATTTCTTTTAGAACTCCCAAAGTAATTATACTACGCAGGCTAAACCATTTTATATGAACTGGTATTAAGAGGTTATTAAATAGGTTGAAATAAGATTTGTGTTTTCAGAAACACATCTCGTTGCTTCATCATGACGTTTAACAGTTCACGAGAAAGCTATAATTTCCAGATGTCCAGTTGTTCGTTGGCTTTTCATTTTTATTACTTCTACCATTTCTCGTTCTTTCGTATTTGAGAACGTCATCTATCTAAAAACGTCTGAACCGTTGCTTCAATATTACAGGTTCTGTTCATCATTATTCGTTAAAGTTGAGCGGAAGAACATACAAAAAAAACTTTATTACGTTATGTATAGCGACCATATTTCTAAATTGTGTTTATTGGGATTATAGTCAGGAAATCATATAAATTACAAGCTGTTTTCGGACTTAAACTTTTAATATTTGTTTTCTAAAAAAGGTTGGGGTTTCCATAATTTCACATTACCTAATCTAGAAGTTCGTTGAAAGTAAAATCGGTACAACAAAAATACTGAATTTTAGAAACAATTTTTGTGGTTACAAATATGAACATTTTTCTATAGCAGTACCTTTGTTTGTACTGGCCGCCCTCTTAACGGGGTAAAACTGCAGCCTTCCCAAAATTTGTGAGAGAATACTACAAGTTCACGCACGCATACGAATTCAGTAAACAACGTGACAAACTAATTGTGCGACGTGACTGAATACAAAGTCGTAAAACAACAAATGGGATGAACACTCTATTTTATGAATTGATATATTTGTCGCGTTTCAACACTGTTTGTTGGAAGTTGTTCTATAATTGGCTGGAATTATTTATAGATAAGTACACAACCTTAGGTGGTAGCGGGTAGACACTCTCCGCGATCCCGGCGGAGATAGGCCTACTTCAGGGAAGCGACCCTGTCCACGCGAGCTGTGCTTTCTCCCTCACCTGCAAATCACCGAGGGATTCTACACGTCTAAAATGCCTAGATCCTACAAAAAACCCACATAAAATCCATACCTACATCCTCCCCTGGCCAACACGCAATGGCAAGCGCGGCCTTGTAAATGCCAACATCCCTCCATAAATGGAGGAGGGTAATGTCCAGCAGTGGACCCTGAGAAGCTGAGAAGAAGAAGAAGAAGAAGATACAACCTTAAGAGAGTAATGCCGCACCTCCGGATGTAGGCCTTCGCGTTTATAATTCTTCTCGCTGAATATTGCACTAAACGAAAATATAAAAAAGCCCATCTCTTCAAGAATGTTTATTACAGGTACCAATAAGCGAGTTTTTAAAGAAAATGTCTGGATGTATCAAATATTTTGATACTCTTTTGTTGTTTTAATTGAAATAATAAGTGGTCATACAGGGTCACCGCAAAGCAACACCCTACTACACCGATTTTTGAAAGTTTAAGTCTTCGCAGGTGTGCAAAAATTACTTGTAGTCTTCAAATCGACCTTTCCTAAGTCAGACAAATTCAAATAAGCGACTGAACAGTAAGAAATCAACTTCGGGAAGACAGTTTGCAATCTACAAGTTTTTCAAAGAGTCCAAAGTTGACCAGAAATCATCAACAAAGGATAGTGTTATTCGCACGTGAACATGAACATTGGCAATTGAGGCAGTGGGGTAAAGTGATGTATTCAGACAAGTCGAGGTTCAAGTTATGGAGAAATAATAATAGAGTTAGGGTGTCGGGAAGGCGAGAATATCATAGCCACTATGGAATGGCCAGCACTCAGTCCTGTCCTTAATTCTTTAGAGCAGTGGTTCCCAAACTTTTTTAAAGCGCGACCTCCTTTAGGCCAAATTTTTTTCGCGACCCCCTACTAAACGGTCAACTGACGCCATCTATCACCAAGTAGCGCGATTTATTTAATTGCTCTCCCTGTTTCCAGTAATGTTTGCCATATTCGGGAGGATGCTAGATGGCACTGGAATATTCTGGAAAATTCATTTTGATTAACATAAGCAGCGGACCGCAATAAGATTAGTCATCATTTCAAAATTGTGTGCTGTACTGCTGACTGTGTGTTGAGTGTAATAAATCGAAAACAAATATTTAACATTAAGTACGAGCTATACTTGTTTTGTAAAAGATTGATAAGTTTTAAAACGGCCAATAAAACCTTCCGCGTCTGGTACTGACAAGAATACATAGAAAAATAGATTGTACAACAGTGAATATCTCAAATATGGTTTTACCGCTATTTCCCAGAAACCCTAGTGCGTATACTTAGTCGAGAAGTGTTCCAAAAGAAAGTATGAAGTCATCAAAGCTATATCGACATTTAAATACCAAACATCCAGAGAAAAAAGAAAAGCCTGTGGAATTCTTTGAAACAAAGTTAAACTCCCTCCACAAGGAGCAAGCCACTTTCACATCACCAACCACTACTAATGAAAAAGCACTACTATCCAGTTATCGAGTTGCATTTCGCAATTGCTGAAGATCTGATTTTACCAGCAGCTGTTGTAATGATGTAAATAATGGTTGGTGAAAAAGAGGCTGACAAGCTGAAAGCAATGCCCTTCTCTAATAATACTATCCAAAGAAGATAAAGTGGGAATAAGGCAGAAGATATTAGAACACAAGTTTTTGTACTTTTCATTATAGCTGGTTGAGTTTACGGATATTTCTAACTGTGGCCAATTTATAGTGTTTGAACGGAGGGGGGGGGTTTATTCGTAAATATGTATTAATTACCATATACATAATCACATAAACATAATGGCGACTTTCACGTGTTCTTACCCTCTCAATGACTCACGCACTGATATCAATTAACTAATATACAATCTACTACAAACGATACAATACTGGACATGGTATTACAGAAGATATTTTATTTTGTCTGCATTAGAGGTCAATATTGCCGAAAAATGTTTATTTCACACTTTCATGCAAAGTACTAATCAGTACGAGATTGACTGGGCAAAATGCTTCGTATATGCACCGATGGCGCCAAGAGTATGATAGGATATAGATTTGGTCTTATTGTTAGTTTACAAGAGATAATGCCAAATCTACATAGTTACACTGTTCTTTACATCGAGAAGTTCTTGTATCAAAATCTTTACCTTCTGAAATGGAGTGTTTTAAAAAATGTCATTAAAGTGGTAAATTTTATCAAGGGAAAAGCATTGAAGACATGGGTTTTTTATACGCAAAGCGCAACTTTTGGTGTACCTGCAAGAGGAGGAACAAGAATATGAGAACATATTTTCCAATTCCCTTTGGCTTCTTAGGCTGACTTTACTTGCTAATATTTTCGAGCACTGCAAGAGGAGGAACAAGAATATGAGAACATATTTTCCAATTCCCTTTGGCTTCTTAGGCTGACTTTACTTGCTAATATTTTCGAGCACTTAAACACTCTGAATAGCAGTTGCAAGGCCGCGATGTTAACATAATAACAGCCACATATAAAATTAACGAAGTTATAAGGAAATTTTATTTCTGGTCGACTTCAATTGGAAAAAAAGTTTGATTAATTCCAAGGAATTCAAGAACTCATGGAGAACTTAGTTAGCGATGATAATATGATAAATTCTGAGCAGGTGTTTGCAGATATGCGAGTTAGTTTGCACAATTTAAAACAACAGCTCATTGACTGTGTTAATTCAGATTGCTCCGAATTAACTTTGCTCTGGCTAATTGTCTTGGACAAAAAGCTCGTGGTAGTGTCGTAAATACTACCACTTACTCACACTTCTAAATAGGTCTTCAAATTAGTGGACTGTATATTAGACCGTTTTTCTTTAACTTAATTTAGAAAAACGGGAGCCCAAAAACCAACCCTTGCTTGGACAACTATTCAAACCAAGGGATGAAACTGAACTGTTTTATTTTACAAATATATATACATAAGTTTACATAAAATGGGCGGAGGATCTTAACTCACCACCTGCAAAATATAAAGCGGAGCCGATTGCCACTTAAGGGTGTCGGCATTTGCGACTGAAACGTAATCCCGGACTTTCTGGGAAGGAAACGGCAATAAACAATGTTTCCAAGCTGTAACATATATTCACTTAAGAACTAAACATACCGGCCCCCTTGAATGTACCACGTAGGTACTTTCAACAAATTACAATTATAATAATTACAAAAAACTTTAAACATAGAATGAATAAGAAAAATAACAAATTTACTACAAGAACAATGAA
>JABXWE010045812.1:0-16769 GCA_014611495.1 Limonius californicus
CTTCTTTTTTTTTTTGCCCAATCCATGATTTTCTCTTCTCTATGATTTTTTTGGAATTTTAATTAGATCAGCTCTAGCGTTTTGGAAGTTTAATATAGTTATTTCTATTTTCCGTAGAGTATCCATTTTAGTACTGGGATAGTTGTTTGACATAGACCACTAACACCACTCAATTAAAATATGGAACAGTTTCAAGAAAGTAAATAGGAATAACTTGTTTAAGTAATTAATTAACTTTTTTATTCTACTCTCTATTCTTCTAGCCCTCCTTTCCATAGTTTTCGCCCAATCCATATCAGCATATAAGTATTCTTTCTTTTCTTTTTATTGATTCCATGTATTCCTTGCAATCCTCATTATATCAATCAACTCTATCACTACCGAAGTCTACCTAGGTTATTTCTATTATTCGTAGCCTCAATTTTAGTATTCTGTTGATTTTTTGGGGTAGTCCACTAACGCCACCCAATTTAATGAATACATGTAAACCGTCTCTTATTTTCATTCTTCTTCTTCTTCCTTTCGCTCCCCGTGGAGCATAGGGCGCCTAGTGGCGTTTCATCAGCCGGTAAGTGTAGATGGCGGAGTTGCTAGTCCCGCGCATCTTGAGTTTGGTGTTGTCCAATTTTCTTTACTAGTTCTTTCCATTCTCCTCTATTCTGTGCTACTCTTTTCGCCTCGTTCCAGGTAATATTTTGTCCTCTCAGTTCCCTATCTATACCCCTTCTCCACGTTTCCTTGGGTCTTACAATTTTTCTTCTCCCAGTTGCATTGTACCCGAGAGCTTGTCGGGTTATGTTATTATGTGGCTTCCGAAGGGCATGACCAATCCAACTCCATTTCCGTTTCTTAATCGTAACTTCAACTTTTTCTTCGCCTGTTATTTCCCATAATGCCTCGTTCGATATTCGCTGTGGCCAGAATATGTTGCATATAATTCTCAAGCATTTATTTACGAAGGTCTGGAGTTTGTTTATATAGTGTTTATTCTCTACCCATGACTCCACCCCGTATAATAATACACTTTTTACATTCGACCTAAATAGCTGTATCTTCGTTTTCCTTGAGATGTCTTTCGTTGACCAAACTCTTCTTAACATACTAAAGGCATTTTGTGCTTGTCCGATTCTTCTTATGATATCTCGGTCACTTCCACCTTTTTTATTCACTATACTTCCTAGATAGCAAAACTCTTTGACTTCTTCAATTTCTTTCCCCTCGATGCTAATTTTTTCAGTTTCATTGTCTTCTCCTATTAATAGTTTTGTCTTTTTTGCATTTATCCTTAAGCCTACTTGTTTTGCTGCATTTATTAGTGCGTTTGTTTTTCTTTGCATGTGGCGTTTTTTTGTTGTAATTAAACTAATATCGTCGGCGAATTCTAGATCTTCTAATTTCTTAAAAACGGTCCAGTTTATACCTGTTTTGTTATCTTCTGTATTTTTCATGACCCAATCTATCACTACGAGAAACAGCAACGGTGATAGTATGCATCCCTGCCTTACGCCGCTTTTAATCGGTAGTTCATTGGTCAGTTTCCCTTCATGTTCGATTTTTGCCGTGTAGCTGTCATAGAGCATCCTTGTGATTCTCAGATATTTTCCAGGGATTCCATAGCGCCATAGTATGTCCCACATCATGTCTCTGTTTACTGAGTCAAATGCCTTTTCGAAATCGATAAAATTTACATAAACTTCTTCGTTCATCTCTGTTATTTGTTCAAGTATTATTCTTAGTGTGCAGATTTGGTCAATGCACGACCTTTGGGCCCTGAATCCTGCTTGGTTGTCCCTTAGTTTGCCGTCGATTTTCCCTTTCAATCTCTGCAGCATTATCCTGGTCATAATTTTGCTGGCTACACTTAAAAGTGTGATTGGTCGCCAGTTTTCACATCTTGATAGGTCTCCCTTTTTTGGGAGCTTGATTATTATCCCTTGTGACCAATCCAAAGGTATTTTCTCCTCCGCCCATATTTTCCGCATAAGTGTATGCATCACTTCCACCGAGATTTCGAGATTTGCTTTTATTAGTTCAGCAGGGATGTCATCAATTCCTGCGGCCTTTCCATTTTTCAGTGTCAGAATTGCTTCCTTTATTTCCTCTTTAGTGAATTCATCCTCGTTAATATCTAACACTTCATCTCTCTCCTCATCTCTTTTTTCTCCTTCTTCTACTATTATCTGCTTCTCTTGATACATTTCTGTGAAATACTCTATCCATCTATTTTTAATTTCTTCGCCCGTTTTGTATACTTCACCCCTTTTCCCTGATAACTTTGTTGTTTGTATGTATTTTCTGCCGGTTATCTTCCTCGCTATTTCATATAATCTTTTAGCATTATGCGATCTTGCAGCTTCTTCAGCTTCTTTTGCCTGTTGCTCTATATATAGCCTTTTATCTCTTCTAGCACTTTTTTTCACATCTTTGTTTTTCTTCCAATATTCTTCTTCAAGAATTTTCTTATAATTGGCATCCATTGTTCTCAGTATTTTGGTTTTTAGGTTCCTTCTATCTTTAATTTGCTCGCTGGTACCCTGCGATAGCCATATTTTATCCATTCTATTTTTGTATCCTAGGGTTTGTATTGCTGTCACTTGCAGTGCTTTTTGTATTTTTGCCATATTTCTTCTATTCCATAGTGTCCTAGTTCATCCGTATTTCCAAGTTCTTGAGACAATCGATTTTGAAATCCCTCTAATACTTCCTGATTGTCCAGTAGTTTTCGTGTATCATATTTTTTCCTATTCTGTCCAATTACATTATTTACTTTGAGGCTTATTTTAATTTTTGCTCTGACTAGCTCGTGGTCCGATCCAATATCAGCCCCTCTCATCGCCCTAGTATCTTGTAGGGAGTTTCTCCATTTGCGCTCTATGATTATATGATCTATTTGATTCCTGGTTCCCCCTCCTGGCGATGTCCAAGTTTCTTTGTGGATATTTTTGTGCTGAAATAGTGTTCCCCCTATCATTAAGCCGTTTATATTGCAAAACTCTACCAGTCTTTCCCCATTGTCATTTATAACACCAATTCCATATTTTCCCATTACTTGTTCTCTTTCCTTATTATTGCTGCCAACCTTGGCGTTCCAATCTCCCATCAAAATTTTAATGTCTCGCTTATATTTTCTTTGGACTTTTCGCAATGTAGCTTGGATTTGTTCGTAGAACTCATCTTTTTCTTCTTCATCTTTTTCGTTTGTTGGCGCGTAAACATTGATAATTATTATCATTCCTTTCCTTTTTTTCAGGCTTTATCTGTTTAATTGTATCAAGAGATCCAAAAAAAGCTGATCCCCACCGCATATTTTGTGAATTAACATACCCATTAAGGTAAAACCAGGCTTCGTCGGTAAAAAAAGGTTAAATTTAACTGCTCATCATTGAGGTTATCCAAAAACCAACGAGAAAACTGAACTCTTCTTGGATAATTCTGTTCTAAAAGCTCCTGAACGGAAATAAATCGGTAAGGATGCAGATGCAAAGCCTGTCTCAATATTCCGTGGCATGTACCGTAACTTAAATTATCAATTTGCTGGCATAAATGTCTAATTGGTGTTTTTGGAGCCTCGTCAATTTGTTGTCTTACAGTTTCAATTAAAGGAGGTATTATCTTCTTTGGCCTAAAATTTTCTCTCTCGGAATTCCACCAAACAAAGAGGAATCGAATAGATCCATTCTCCGTCAACTTGAAAGCCGTTCCGAAGGTAAGATTCAATAATAAATGCTCTTTGAAATGTATTAAAAATCATTTTAACAATCTGTCAGATTCGTATCAAAAGAAGATAACTAATTTATCTGACATCATAAACATTCCTCTAATATAGTAAAGACGTGACTTTTCATTCCACAGCCTGCTGAGGATCAGCTTTTTGTGGATCTCTTGATAGATTCAGTCTTTACCTTCCTTACTATTACATATTTATGCCGATTCACATATGATGATAAGAATGTATTTCTTCTTCCATTTCCTGATGTCCAGTACATAATTTTTGTTAGTCCATCGTTCATCTGCGGTTTTTATCAGCTTAACTGTTCAACTCTACTTGCGGTAAACTGCCTTATCTGTTGCGTCCGTTTTTATTTTTATTTCGTGTATTCTCACTTACATTTGGTACAGTCTAAGTTAACTTCCCACGTTTAACGTAATCTTAGTCTAATTCCTAAAAGAAATTCTTCGAGTAGCGCAGTAAGTAATTTTAGAAATACTATTTCCGGCTTTCATATTCAGTTGGAATGCATATGTACTAAGGGCATTGTTTCCAGTTCATGTAATATTAACGCCTCTTAACTGCTAATTATCTGCTAATATTCAAGCTCTTGAGTAGTTACCACAAAATATGATTAGTCGGCAAAATGTTTGTAAATAAAGTGAAATTGGGGATAAAAAAACTAAATAATATTGGAAAATATGAATAGCTTAATACCGAAACATTTTTGGCAATACTAATTTGATGATGTTCTGTTGAAGCTGGTATTTCTTCTGAGGTATTTCTTAGTAGTAGTAAATTTCCATTTCTCTTATTTAGTAAGCCTTTACTTAATTCAAATATCATAGACTTTTCATTTTATAGTCAATACACCGCAAGAGCCAGACGAAACAATGTTGGAAAAGTGGTTGCACATGACGGTGTGGTAATCTCTACATTAGTTGCAGCTGTACCCTTGTCAAATTTTGTAACGTACAGGCACTTATTAACATCTGCTATATAAGTAAGAATTGAATTGTTATGAAACTTTCGACGCTTTAAACTAAAAATTTCTATTCTGAAGGAGCATTATGACACCAGATGAAACGTTTTTTACTAAAAATTAATGAAATTTTCAAGATATACATTGTAAAAAGTTCTAACGATTCTTAAACTTATACGAGGTGTGATCAAAAAATACGGTGAATGAATTTTATTACGAACGAAATAATAAGGTTACATCAAATTTAAATTAATCTCTTTCAAAGTACTCTCCTTGGCTAGCGATGCACTTATCCCAACGGTGATTCCATGTTTGGAAGCATTTCTGGAAGGCTTCTTTCGGAACGGCCTCCAGCTGCTCCGTCGTTGCCCTCTCAATGTCGAGAGTGGTGTCAAAACGTTATCCTTTTAGCACGGTTTTTATTTTTGGGAAGAGCCAGAAGTCGCATAGTACTAAATCCGGCGAATAAGGCGGATGTGGACAGACAGGCACCTTCTTTTTCGACCAAACACTCGCGGATCAGAAGCGAGGTGTGGCACGGTGCGTTGTCGTGATGTAGGAGGAAGCCATTGGCCCATTTTTCTGGTCTCTTTCTCCGTACATCGTTTCGCAAACGTTGCAGTACGCCCTTGTAATATTCGGAGTTTACAGTTTTTCCTCTTGGAACGAACTCTAACCGCACTATGCCGTCACTATAAAAAAAAACCATATGCATGACTTTGACGTTCGACTTTGACTGACGTGCTTTCTTAGGGCGAGGAGAGCCACTCGTTTTCCATTGGGAACTCTGAATTTTCGTTTCAAGGTCATAGCCAAACACACAACTTCCATCTCCATTTTGGCCATGAAATCCGGATCTGCATCAAGACGATCCTTCCATTCTGGGCAAACTTACACACGATTTTCCTTCTGTTCAGCAGTCAAAAGTCTGGGAACAAATTTCGCACTCACTCGTCCCATTTGCAAATCATCGGTTAAAATGCTTTGCACGGATCCGTATGAGATGTTCAGTTTTTCAGTAAGATCTCGAATAGTCAATCGACTGTTTGAACCAACCATTTTTGCCACTTTTTGCACGTTTTCGTTTGTTCTTGAAGTCGAAGGACGTCCTGACCGTTTCTCGTCTTCAACCGACTCATTTCCGCTTTTAAATCGCTCATACCACTTGTAAACAGTCTTCAGAGTGACCACATTCTCGCCATACACTGATTTGAACATTTCGTGAGCTTCTTTGGCACTATTTTGTAACTTAAAACAAAACTTAATGTTCACGCGTTGTTCAAAATCCATGATGCGCGACAGACACGATGAACACGACCTCACTCTTTCGGCTCTGGAAGCTGCTTGACAAGTCACAACTTGTTCAAACTTGACACTGACTATCTCAAAGGATCAGGCTATCGGACTTATTACTTCAAATGGATGTAGAGTCAGCAGATGGTGCCATAAAAATTTATTCACCGTAGTTTTTGATCATACCTCGTATGTAAGAATACCGTTAAAAAGTTATGAGCGTCGGTTTTCCATAGATACATAAATAGGATAATATTAAATAGAAACATATTAAGTAATCTGTTATACGAGAACGTTGCGCAAAATTGATCAAGTTTAGCTTTCTCATTTTTGTTTAATGATTTGCAATTTTTGTGTTGTAACCATAAATAGTTTCCTAGTTCACTAAAATTTCTTTGGAAATATTATCATCCCTTTCTTTAGTTTTTTAGCTATTGAGAAAGCGTGGGGATTTTGTTCTTTTATCCCTGTGGCATGGGAAGCAATATGCACAAATATTGTGGACCTACTACTTAAAACGGACTCCGAACCGCTATAAGTATTTTGCACTTCTTCTCCAGAGAATGCTTCCATCTGCGCTAATATTTTTTCTGTAAACCCCGTTGCAATAGAGCTTTAACATGTCAAACCGCAAACTAAAACAATATTAGTAACAGGGAATTTAAAATGCAATTTCATTTCGCGTGTTAATTCCGGGCCTACTGGCAGATGATAACTTTAATTGAGACCACTTACTATTGTTTATTTACTGCCCCGTTGGTCCCATAAGAGATACAGGACCCCAACATTTCATTTCCATACGTCGAGATTTTGGGCTTCCGCTCGAGCATGTCACGATTTGCCAATTTTCTTTAGTTAGTGTTCTTCTCCGTGTGCTTACTATGAGCTTTCCCGTGTTTGGGTTCAGTCGAAAGCTTGCCTTCTGATATGTCTTATAGTTCTTCGTTTAAGATGTTTTCCGGCCACCATATATTCATTATTTTCACAATCATTTAATCACAAACACGTGAACTTCTAGATAGGTTTATTCCAAGATACTTAAGGTATTACATGTCATTTTTCTTATGGTCTAATTAATACATTGTATAGGTGACCCGTTATAGAATTACGTCCCATTCAGCCCAGGACTACCTTCTTCTTATGGGTCGTTGCATCTGCTTGTAATCTTAGACTTGGGAGTCTTAGATCATCCTTTGGTGGTTGGTTATGGCTTGTTGGGCATCTGGAATTTATAAAAAATTGGTGTAGTATTTTCTGCAACTGTGGGTATTAACAATGCTCATCGCATTGTTAGGGAGGCATCTTCAACGAGGTCGAGGCGGTCGTTGGGAGAGGTCTGGGTATAGACATGATAAGTAACTGATAAGTGTCTTACGGGTTTTGCTGCGGATTCGGTTTCTGAGTTTGGGAGAAATTCGCAAAGTCTCTTGTGGTATGGGACTATTGCCGTTGAAGGTGCGGATGAAGTAAGATTTTTGGAGGTTTTGGAAGCGGTGGCAGATGGGGCGGTACATGTGTCTTCGTGAAGTTGGATTCTGGGGTATCGGAGTTCGAGCCTGATTTGCCGTTCACGTTTGCGAATTAGTTTTAAGGCATGAGCTCGGAGATTGGCATAGATGGGAACTCGGTATTCGATTACTGAGTGGATGAAGTTGTTACAGATATGGAGAAGGGTAGGAGAAATGCAACCTTGAAAGCATCCTTGGATACGGCCGAAGAGGTTAGAGCGGTTGCGAACTTTTTTGATGGTTTCTCTGAGGTCAGATCGTAGAGATCAGGTATCAGAGAATAGATTATACCGAGATATTTCACTTGGTTTGAAAGGGGGATTGGTTGGTTGTTGATTATTAGATTGATGAGGTGGGGATCGAATCTCAGGTTTCTGGACATGCTGAGGTGCCTGAGGAATATATATGAGGACATTCTTACATTCAGTTTTATCCGCCACTTGCAGGTCCAAGTGTAGATTCTATTGAGGGCTCTTTGGATTTCCTGGGAGCCTGGTTTTGGTTCGGACTGGGTCTGTGACTGGGAAGTCGCAAGAGATGATGTAGATGATGTAGAGAAGGTGGGCAGAACTGTTCTTTGTCGGACGTCGAAGTGAAGGTGACTGGGGAAGAATATGAATTTTGGACTTTGACTTTGCAGGAGCGGTTCTGGGGAAATGAGTCTACTAGCTTGCATTCGATTTATATCTTGTTTATTTGTTACCATATAGCAATACACTTTTCACATTAGGTATATTAAATATTATGATTATATAGCTTACAGGTTTCCAGATCTTGTTTTACACTTTAGAAGCTTGCAGCGTTTTTCGTGTTCGTACCTGTAAGGCCTCTCCTATGATTCCCTCATAATAATTTTGAGGAAGTAATAAATAATTATTATTTATTACACTTCCAAAATATGCGAAACTTGTAACGTCTTCTATCTCTTCTTCTTCTAATTTTATATTAAGTCCTGTTTCTACGTTTACTTTCTATATCTTTGTCTTCTTATTTATCTCTAGTCCTCTTCGCGCTTCTTTTTTTGCATATTCTGTGACTATTGTGCTAGGAGGCAAACGTCATCGGTAAAGTCTATATCTGATAATTTATTACATGCCCCATTGTATTCCTGTACGCCTAGTGTATGTCCATTTGAATTCCCGATCGATCACAATTAAAACCGTTTTCGCCTTACTCCTGTATTTATTTTTGCCGGGCCGGACTACTTAGGATGTTATTTATTTGGAGGAATCCTCATAAAAATACAATAAATAATAATTACTATCAGTAAACTATTAGAATACGATAATCACAGCGGAATGTGTTGCTTTTATTAACTGGTTGCTCTATTTACAACGACGTATTTATGAAAATCGCTTTAAAGCTATATTTAAATAATATTTTTACTGTACAAAGTACGTAAACGCAGTCCCTTCAAAGAAAATTATGGAAACAATTATTAGACGTATTTTAGCCTGTAAAATGCATTATAAATCCACTCAATAGTAATACTTTAGAAGCGTGTTAAAGCTACGCTTCATAATAAATTGAATTATACAAGTACTAAAATTACTTGCCCCATATAAAATACACTTTTCACCACTTACAACATTTCATATTTGTACTAGAAACGGCGCAATGCTAAAACATATATGCGACTGTTGTGTTAAATATGTATTACATACTACATCTGACTTATTAGACCAACATATTCTGGCTTATTTTATCAAACAAAGCCTGGAAAGTAGTCTACAAACTATTTTCAAGAGTTTCACGGTAGTAACCTGCATTACTGTCGCATTAAGTAACACATGTCCTAACTTACTCTTGCAGTTCACGTAGACGCAACCTAAGTTTTAAAGCCAAATAATGTTTTCACATAAGTCAGCAGACACTATAGACAAGTTCAGGTGGATAAACTAAAACAGGCATTTACATGGTATGTTACTTCAACTAATCTAAGTTCCAAATAAGAAGAAAAGTTTAGCAGTACGTAACATTTATAAGAAAGATTGATGTTCGGAAGGAAAACCGAGTGGAAAGGGGCTAACAAGACCTAGAAACAACAGTATTTTTAATTGCCCCATTACTTACTGTTTGGAACAACGATCTGTTAATGTCAAACTTAAAAATGATATGCTTTTGCTGACCTGAATTTGGGGTTGAAAACTTATAAAGAATTTCTTTAAATGATATGTAGGAGTACGAAACTGGTATTTCCGTTAGCATATTGACTTTTTATATTTGTATTAATATGTAATTATTAGATATTTCTGAAATTTGCTGGAAGAAAGTCGTTCTTATTTTCAAAGGTTTTCACAATTAATTATGCACACATCGACAATATTATTGTTCAGCTACAACAAAGAATATGTTTAAAATATGAATGAGAATTAAAATAATCCGTTGTTAATCTATTAATGGTACTTTACAGAGATTTTCTGTTTAATATCAAAACATTTCTATTAAATTTAATCGCACGCTACGGCTGTATACCTTTTCCCACCCTTGCAGAATTCCGTGTTATTACAAGCTTCCATTATTTACATTTATGGTTTTGCAAACAGAACTAAAATCGATGGAAACTATTCTGCATGTATATATTCGGAAAATTGGTTAATGTGCAGGAAAGTGTTGGCTGTTCTTATCGTACAGTAGTAACATCGAACCTCAACGACTGCACACTTTGGACTTGAGCCAAAATTTGCACCCTGCAGCAAGCTAGGAGCCAAAGCAAGCAAAACATCTTAAAACGCTCAATTACTATCTTGCTGCAAGTTACACAACTACTTTACTTTTGGCATCTGATGCTAAGCACGTTATAAATTTCAGAAATTCAACTACAACGTAAAAGGAATAAAAGGGTTATATTTACAGACCACTTTTTGCATGTTGCTTAACTCTTTCGGCGGTTTTACATTGTAGATTCAAATAACTATAATATTAACTATTTCTTCATTATTAGTACATAATTACAGTTGATTTAAGATTGATCCTAGTTATTCTTTCAAGGATCCTCTTATTAGGGTTATTAACGCGTAGACTTAACAACCCGAGTACGCACTGCAGTAAGTAATCTTTGAAAGTGAGCAAGGAAATTGTAGGGCGTTAGGCTGGAAAAGTTCGGGGTTCATTGTCTTTCCCAGACTGTTGTAAACCAGCAGTTGCCGTTGTATGCCAGTTATGTAATGGAGTGTAAGACAATTACACGGATGGGAGGAAGGAAGTTCATCATTCTTCACGTGTTCTGGCGTTGTGTTTAAGTGTATATAATAGGAGCTACATAGTTATTAATCTGAGAAGCGGAATGCGAGCGTTAAACCGAAATTTTGTATTTCTAGATTAGTTGCATTAATTAATGTTTCTGAATGATGTCTGCAATTAAAACTCAGAAAGCAGATACATTTTCAAATTCCAGCCGCCCAACAAATTAAATGTATAAATTAACAGTAACCACCTGTTGTGTTGTAGTTTATTATAGTCTGATTCAAAATTCCAAAACAACCAATTTCCTATAAATAAAACTGTGTTGAACTTTGATGAAATTGCTAGAAAGGTGAAAAGACTGACATAAAACCGTTTATCGACAATCACTTTATTTTAATTATGGTATTTCATTAAGTATGTAATATTAGATAATTGGTAAACAGTAATTCAATAAGATATGCAAGGGCTTTCATGATGTATTTCCTGCAATTCTGGAAGTTTACTAATTTTAAAACTATTTTTATCAAAAAGCTATTGGGTGTAAGCTACTTTAACTAGGAACATATGTTACTTCTGCTTTAAATAAATATTTGTTGTTTCCATTATATTCTATAGTGTTATCAATCAAATTTCCAATAAGAATTGACAGTGGAAAACAATTAGTAAGTCTTTATTTACGTATATAACATAAATGATATATTTTGTTCTTCTCAGAAGGGTCTTGATCAACAGGTTTACTTTTTCGTCATTGCCTACAGCATATTCATTATTTGTGGCCTGCTCCTATCTATTTACAGCGGCTATATGAAGAATTTGTTGTATAGATTTTCGACAATGTTTTAGCCATTCCGACTGCGCCTTGGTGACCTTCCTCGTAACCTAGAACTATCCTCTAGCCGTAGTTCTACAAGGCTACTACTCTTCTTGCAATATGGATAAAATATTTTCGTGTTTGTTGGTAAATTTTTGTTGTATTTAATAGAGTCAGAATCGAGTCATTATTTTTTGTTTCAGTTTAAAGTATTCGCAGCGTTCACCAACAACAGCACATCCCAGAGGCATTAATTTTCCTTCGCTTATTTTCTTTGCTTGTCTCGCCTCCATACATAGTTATTAGGAAAAACGAGAACGTTAACTACATGTTTCTTGTGTTAACATTTACGGTAGTCTCTATAGATTTTATTAATTTTAGTCCTAGCTCGTTTGCTCATTTGAATTCGTTTATCGAACCGTGTTTATTGCAAATAGAAGTACCTGGATATAAACCTATTACCTGCTACTCACCAATGATGTTGATATAATATGTGTTGTTATTGGCTCTGTCTATATTTACAATTTTACTTATTTTAGTACGAGGCTGGTTCAACTGAAACCCATCTTTGATCAACTTAGGCTTGAGAACAAATGCACTAATTCAAATAACGTTTGTTAATATTAGTAGTGTGTGTAAGCAACAGATTAATGTTTCTGGCGGTTGATTTTCATTCTGACAATTCTAAAATTTCGATTTTTAGATAGCGTTTCTTGTTGAAAATGCGCCCAAGTTTGATCAGCGTGCGGTCCTACAATTTTTATAAGCTGAGGGTGTGCAACCATTGCAGATTCATATGCGAATGCAAGCAGTGTATGGAAATACATGTATTGCGTACTCGACTGTGAAGGAATGATGCCGAAAATTTAAGATTGAAAAAGATGGGACTATGCATAGGGACTATGCATGAGCCGCGATCGGGTGCACGCTGTACTGCATTAACAGAAAACAGTATGGCATGTGTGGAAGGCGTTATTAGAGAAAATCGTCGAATTTAATTAGAGAAATTTCAGAAATTATTGGTGCGAGTGTAGGATCTGTACATAGTATTGTTCGTCATCTGGGTTACAGCAAAGTTTGTTCGCAATGGAATCCTCGTCTCTTGTCTAATGAACAAAAATGCTTGTCAATGGGCTTATCTCTGCAACACCTATAGAACTATAGACTATAGGCAAAATGGTGATGACTTTCTTCTGCCAATAGTTGCTGGGGACGAAACTTGGTGCCATTACTACGAGCCATCCAGTAAGTTATCGTCGATGCAGTGGAAACATTCAAGTTCACCACCACCGAAGAAGTTTAAAGCACAGCCATCTGCAGGCAAGGCGATGTTAACATTTTATTTCGACCCTTGTTGATCGAGTTTAAGGAACCTGGAGTAAATGCCAATGTAAATCTGTACAATGAAACTTTGAACAAGCTTCATCAAACAATAAGACGGAAATGTCCAGGAAAACTTACGCGCGTGGTCATCTTTCTGCATGACAATGCTAGACCTCATGTTGCTAATGTGGTAAAAGAAAATCTTCAACGAAAGAAATGGAGGGTTTTAGAGCATCCACCCTATAGCCTGCATCTGTCGTCTTGCGATTTCCATATTTATGGTTCGCTAGAAAAGGTGTTAAAAGGTCTGCATTTCGAGTCTGATGCTGAAGTACATATAGCTGTGGAAGACTTCTTCAATCAGCAGCCACAAGAATTCTATGAGCAGGGTATACGTCGGTTAGTAAAACAATGGGATAGGTGCCTTAACTGTGACGGTAATTATTTGTAATTAAATTGTTGAATTCAGTTTTTATCAAGCAAAGATGGGTTTCAATTGAACGCACTTCGTAATTTTAGTTTATTTGTTACAACTAGTTGTGTTTAATAACACACAATAAATGTTTCTAATTGCATAACTTTATCCACATGTAAATCATCATGAAACCATTCTGAATCTGTTAGATTTTGAATTTGAATTGCTTGACAAACCTTGATGGATTTTATAGATGCCAATTATTTCAAGAAGCATAACAAATGAAGGCGCGCAAGTTGCCTAAAGAATGTCTACCAGCGCTTTATCTCTTCCGAGACGTAGCGATCTTTTCGCCTATGTATGTATTCTGCGTTTAAAGAGGCACAGATGTTGGGCACCTACAGCTTAAAGTTAACACAGTGAACAATCTACTAGAGGGAAAATTGACTTCAAAATCTGAAGTTCCGGTACGGAAAATTGAACCTCAAACCTTCAACGATGAAGTCTAGTTCCTTTCTAGAAAACTAATAATATTCCATCTGAATAGAGACTGGTGTTTAGTACCAAAACTGGATAGATTGAACTGAATGTCCCCTGTACATACTATACTTTATTTTCAGCTGATTTCAGTTTACAATCAATGTTGTTATGCAGGTGACTAACAACTTGAGTATAGTTACCAAACCCTTGATATAAATCCTATTGCTATTTAATAAAGTTTAGTCCAAACTGTTGCAGTGTTTAATCCTCGTTAACATTTATTTAATGTTATAGAAACATACATTAGTTAATGCTCTGGGTAAATTTAACAACTCAATCTCAGGTTTTTTAAATTTATAATAAAATAATGTGGCTTCCCCGGTGATAGGTACGTAAAACATAAGCATTTCCAACATATTACTTAGATTGTTAAAGTTAAGTTCAATTAGCACTTAACAAAACTTATTTCTTCTTATTAAACAGAACTTGAAACGAACTGTGTCGCTCTTGAAGACTACAGCTTCAAGCCGGTTCAGAACAGCTATAGATCCTTAACCAACACTATTAGCTGTTGATAAATTCCATGAAATATTTTTATCAGTGAGTGTTTTTATTTATTTCAATATAATTCTTCTCTTCTTGTAATAAATCAAACATACTTCCCCAGGTTCACAGTTACATTAGTATAAGCTTCTTAACATAATTATCTTTAACTTATACGCAATCTAAGTTACTTCCCACATGAAATTTGCATGCCGAGGCATCTAAATGACATAGCTATATCAACACCGCTGCTTGGAACAAAATATCACAACACTATATTATATGAAGGTTTTTGCCACATAAGGAACACCTGTAGTGAATTATGGAGGACACCATAATTGTAGGCAGTGCCAGAAAAATTTAAAAAAATTAAATTTATTCCCCAGCATTCATTACAGGAACCTATCATTAGATAAGTTATCAATCTTTCTCATTTAGTCTATACAATGCGGCACTCTCAGTAGAAGAAAATGAAGAATTAATGTAGGATTGGAAAAATCGTGAACTTAAAATGGGTTACACGCAATTACTAATAACGTTTGCCAAACTGGGAACCGGGGACAGTTGCCTGGAACCGCGCCCTGGTTTACCGGCGCCCCTGTCGAATTTTCCCTCGACGTTGCATCCTTTCCCCGCCTTCAGTAGAGCGCTCTGGTTTGAACGGCGCCCCTGTAGGATTTTACTTCGACGTTACATCCTTTCCCCGCCTTCAGTAGAGCGCTCTGGCTTGAACGGCGCCCCTGTAGGATTTTCCCTCGACGTTGCATCCTTTCACCGCCTTCAGTAGAGCGCTCTGGTTTGACCGGCGCCCGTGGAGGCTTTTATCTCAGCGTTACATCCTTTCCCCGCCTTCAGTAGAACGCTCTGGTTTGAACCGCGCCCCTGTAGGATTTTCCCTCGACGTTGCATCCTTTCCCCGCCGCCTTCAGTAGAGCGCTGTGGCTTTACCGACGCCCCTGGAGGATTTTATCTCAGCATTACATCCTTTCCCCGCCTTCAGTAGAGGACTCTGGCTTGACCGGCGCCCCTGTAGGCTGTTCCCTCGGCGATATATCATTTCCTTAACTCCGACAAGCTAATTTACCAGATATATTACCCTGACTAGGTTTTTTGCAGTTTCCCTAGTCTGTACAGGTGAATACCGAGGGTAAAGAATGACAAGTGGGCCTGCAGCCGCAGTTTTAGCCTTGAGGTGGTTTTTACACAATAAATGTTTTAAACCTCTACAGCGTTTTATTTATCAAGTTCAGCTACTTAAATTTCGAACCTGTTACTAGACAACAAATAATAAGAAACACCACACAACGTATAATGCGCAGGATCCGAGACGTCACATTGCTTTATTATCGAAATACAGGCACTTAAATATTTAAAGCCGAAATAGGAATGCAATGAAATCTTTAAACAACCAGCTGACATTAACACGTGTGGGACCTACCAGTGTATGTCGGTACCGCTTACAGTAATGTTGAAGTTATTATTTCGATGGTATTTTTGCAAAAGGGCGACATTTGGGTCATTTGTTAGATTTGAGAAAATTAAAGAAAACTGTTTTTGGGTGACACAGAAAAGAAAATAGTAAAAATTTGTATCCAGACGTTTCAATTTAATATGGAGATCATTAATCAATTAAAAAGTACCAAACAAGCGGTGTGGTAAGTTGAAAAATTGATTTTTTGTGGATATTCGCCCTTTTTCCAAAGTAGTCTTATAATAAGTGGTGTATTGGCCCCACGTTCGGCCTTTTACTAAAATGTGATATACATTCGCCCAAATCCCCCACCAAGTTGTGATAGTAATAAATTAATGAATTAATTAATACATCAACGAAAGATTTTATTTTAAAACAACATAAAAGGACAAATGAAAGTAATTAGTTATAATTAATTATTATTAGTTGGGACGTCTTCATCTTCGTTATCGGTCTCCAACAGCGTATCTTCCACGGTTGCTCTGAAAGGCATAGAAAGGTATTCGTGGTGATAACGTACACTATTATTTGTGCACAACAGTCTCAAACCATTATATTTTTTTGCCGCTATTGTATTATTTTTTGTAGAGGTCCTGTTCGCTTTGTTTTGTGGTATGCAAACTTTTAGGGATGGTGAGTCATCAGAAAATGATATTTTACAAATAAAAGTATCTGGAGTGCCTTTATCAAACACAGCTCTTCGTATCATTCATTTTGACAATAGTTCCACTCTGAGTTTTAAATACTTTGGGAAAATTGGCCTCTGTAAATGACTTGAAGTCTAAGAAATCCTTATAAGTCAAAGTTACGACATCATAAGGCTTAGGATTATGGCGAGCGTTTCTTATAATTGTTGGCCATTCTGATGGGGCATGAATTACTTTTTACTTTCCCATACCTTATAGGTATAGGGTAAGTATTGAATTCATGAAAATTTTCGAAATCGAGATTTTAACGGAAATATCCGTTTTGGGTCTCTAGGAACCCAAAAAAGTGGTTTTTAAAAAATGTCTGTCTGTGGGTGGGTATGTACGTACGTACGTATGTA
>JABXWE010045813.1:0-13484 GCA_014611495.1 Limonius californicus
GCTTGATTTACCAGGATGTTTTCTTCTCGTTTCATACATTGAAAAATCATTAAAAATAAGCGAGCATAGGATAGAATGCATTTACTTTTCGAGCCTGAAATAGAAAATGCACAAAAACCTAATTCCTAGCTTTAAGTACACATATTCCAGTTAGTTTTTACAAAAAATCCGTAACTAATACTTTGTCAACTCATTGTACAAAAACAGTACATCACTATTGGAGTACCTACTACGCTCTGTGCAATCAAGTCTAACTTTTACGTAAACTGGTTTACCGGAAATAATCCCACAGAAGCAAAAAAATTAGTTGGTGATTTGAGCTGCAGCTATTTACCGACTACATGTCAGCGAAATAATAACCTAATTTGTTTATAACAACAATAACGGTAATGCACTATGCCATTAATGAGATACTTAACGAATTTATTTAAATTGATTAGATTATTTAAATAAAATATTCCCATTGATAGCAATTGATATCCTAAAATTAACAATCAAATTATTTAATTAATGTTTCCAAGTAAATCATCATAACACATACATCAACCCAATTTTACATAGTAGTTAGGTTTCCTTCAAATTTGATTTATGTTCCCATATTCTTGCCACATGATATCATCTCTTAAAAAACAAGATTTCTGAACTCCTACGCCCTAAATTTAGAACTCACAAACTACCGTAAACGGAATATTTATTACATACCATTTGCATATTACAAATAAAAGTATACAGAATGAATTCAACATCTTGTATGCTAAGGACTACAAAACCTGTAGAGTTACACGAGGTTTGTTCAACTGAAACCCATCTTTGATCAACTTAGCCTTGGTAACAAATGCAATAATTCAAATGACATTTGTTAATGTTAGTAGTCTTTGTAAGCAATACATTAATAAGTTTCTGGCGTTTGAATTTCATTCTGACTTTTAAAACTTCGATTTTGAAACGGCGTTTGTTGTTGAAAATCCGTCCAAGTTTGATCAGCATGCGAGCCTACAATTTTTATGCGCTGAGGGTGTGCAGCCATTGCAGATTCATACGCGAATGCAAGCAGCGTGTGGAAATGCATGTATTGTGTACCCAACTGTGAAGGAATGGTGCCGAAAATTTAAGAATGGAAAAAACGGGACTGTGGATGAACCGCGATCAGGTGCACGGTGTACTGCATTAACAGAAAACAATATGGCATTTGTGGAAGGCATTATTAGAGAAAATTTTCGAATTTCAATTAAGGGAAATTTAAGAAATCGTTGATGCGCGTGTAGGATCTGTCCATAGTATTGTTCATAATCTGGGTTACAGCAAAGTTTGTTCGCAATGTATTCCTCGTCTCTCGTCTAATGAACAAAAATGCTTGTGAATTGGCTTATCTCTGCAACACCTCACAGACTGTAGGCAAAATGGTGATGACTTTCTTCTGTCAATAGTTGCTGGTTACGAAACTTGGTGCCATTACTATGAGCCATCCAGTAAGTTATCGTGGACGTAGTAGAAACATTCAAGTCCACCACCACCGAAGAAGTTTAAACCACAATCATCTGCAGACAAGGTGTGTTAACATTTTTTTTTCGACCATGAAGGACCCTTGTTGATACGTGTTTAAGGAACCTAGATTAAATGTCAATGCAAATATGTACAATGAAACTTTGAACAAGCTTCGGCAAGTAATAAGACGGAAACGTCCAGGATAACTTACGCGTGGGGTCATTTTGGCTGCACGACAATGCTAGGCCTCATGTTGCTAATGTGGTAAAAGGAAATCTTTAACGAAAGAAATGGAGGGTTTTAGAGCATCCACCCTAAAGCTCCTATCGCCTTGCGATTTCCGTATTTTCAGACCGCTGAAAAAGTCGTTAAGTGGTCGGCATTTTGAGTCTACGCAGAAGGACGGATAGCTGTGGAAGACTTCTTCAGCCAGCAGCCACAAGAATTCTATGAGCACGGTATACGTCGGTTACAAAAACAATGGGATAGATGCCTTAACGGTGACGGTAATTATTTGTACTTAAATTGTCGAATAAATTTTTTATAAAGCAAAGATGAGTTTCAATTGAACATACCTCGTAGTTTACATATTGTAAATATCGTAGATTAATTAGGCCATGATCCAAATATTAATTGCAGAAATGCTATTATTTCTGTATTTGGCAAGATCGAATCGTTTTATTTCTAAACAGTACTTTGACTAGATTTACGTTTATTTTAGTAAAATTTACACTTAAATTCTCAGCACCCAAATTGTGATTTGTAAATATTACGACAAAATACGTATAAAATACACAGTATATGTGTCGCAGCCAGATTGTAAATTCCGTCTTTTTTTAAAACGACTAGGCGTTTTACAAAACGCGGCCATTTTGTCAAATCTTCGTTGAGTTACCAATAATTTACAATCCGCCCAAGATTTTTAGTCGTTTTATAAAACGACGAAGTACGTTCAGCCACATTGTCCAATTGGAAATTTTACCGTCTGTCTTACAATCTGGCTAAAGCATTTCCGTCAATTTCTAAAACGCCTAACTTCTATATTTTAAATTGTGCCCGATTGTAAAACAAAAATGTATCTTATAATTCTTTTTTTAAAATATGTTATAAAACAGTTTATTTTTTATTTTATGCATTTACACTATGTATATGGTTTTTTAATACTATTAAAGAGTTTTAGTTTTGTTGTGTAAGTACCTACAGAAGTAATATAAATATTTTACTATTTTTTCTTAATTATTTCATTTTAGAAAATGATGGTAATGGTCTTTTAGCCAGAATATAAAGCAAGCAGTACTATATTCGATTTGACAATGTGGCCAAGCATACTTCGTCGTTTTATAAAATGATTAAAAATCTTAGCCGGATTGTAAAATGATACTAACTTAACGAAGTTTTGACAAAATGACCGCCTTTTATAAAACGCCTAGTCGTTTTATAAAACGACGGATTTTACTTTCTGGCTACGACATATGCACTATGGGGACCCTGCATATAGAAGCTATGAACGTATAAATTCAGGGCAGTTGTATAATGAGAGATTCTAAAATTTTATTTTGTCGGTAGGCTTATTATTATTAAAGTTGTTTACGAGAACATCTAACCTTGTTCTGTATCTAACCTTGAAAATTAGTAACCGCGTCACCACAAAATTCTAAAGTTCATAAGTTCGTTTTCAATGTAAAACAGGTTTTAATAATACTGTATGGGTTTTCAGAAAAAATTATGACGAGAATCAATTGGTTTAGTATAGAACGAGAATCTTCTGCTTAAGAATGATGAAGCAAGTAAGTATTTTACTTTTACCCGCAATGATCTAATAGGTTGCCTGATTTGAGGTCTTTAGAGACCTAATTACTCGCTAATTGCCATTTCAAATTATTCTAACTAACAGAGGCTAGTGAAGAAGGTCGAATAAATGAGACACGTTCAATACAATACCAAATTACGATATTCCATAAAAACCAGTAACCACGTTCCTGGTTTTTTTGATAGTTCATATAAAATCATTTAAAAATGTATCTTCAGCTTGTGTACGAACATAAATCAATGTTTAAAAAATGGGGCGATACCGACATGTTCATCAGATTCACAAATTGTAAGATATAGAAAAAAGTTAAAAATAACGAAAACCTATACAATTTTTAGACAAAAAACTTTTCTTACAAACACAAAATTCTAAATATGGGTATTACAATGTTTACGTAAATACACACAAATTACATGAAAATCAATTTCAGAATACTGAAGACAATAATTCCTGTTAGATACTGAATACTTTTTGAAAATAAATGAAGTATATTCATATAGTATGGATAAGTGTGGACATACAGGCAACAGAATTAGGTAACGGTTTCCGATACAGAGGAAAAAATATTAACACATGAGGCTCAGACAAATATCGAATGTACAGTGTGTTTCTAATAACTTTCTTTACGCAGACATCTCATTACTTGAGTTTATTTTAAATTTTGCAAAATTATGATCCGTATACAAGGTGATTCTAAACAGGTGCGAAACACTTTAACCAAGTGTAGTTAAATTTATTTAACCCCTAAATCACCTTGTAATTGTAATGTATAAATGTTAATAACTTTTTTTAAAAGCTAGCAGTCCAAGCTTAAGTTCCAGTCAAGAAAAAATATAATTGTGTGTGAATAGTGGATGAAATCTGACCCAGAAGTGGTGTAAAAATGTGTAGATTAGGTGTATGTATTTAATTAGTCATTTCTACATGAAACTGTTAAATAACTGTAAACAATAAATTTTCGAAAAAAATTGTGAAGACCTTTTTTGTGGAAAACAGAATTTTAGTTCAGAACCTGTAAAAGATATAGCCTAATTTACTAACTTTTTCACTTGTGGGTCAGGTTTCATCCACTTCTTACACACAACTACATATTCAAAACAACGAAGTTTATCAGAATTGAACAAGCAACACAAAAGTTATTTACAATTTACTGAAGTGACGTAGAAAATCTCTGTGCGCTGTCGTAATTGAAAAACATGCACTAGATGATTTTTAGGGGTTAAGTAACCTCGGCTATACGCGGGTAAAGTTTTTCGCACATGTTTAGAATCATTTGATATTGTGTGATTGGTAGGCTAATCAAGTGTGATATGTATTATAAAAATACTTCATACAAATAAAAACACAGATAAGTACAACTTTTTGTTTTATATTCATTCATACTACCGTTAACCCCCCTTCCCCGGAACCGCTTTCGCATTACTTTGGAGGGTGCGAGCGTCCCTTACTTACTAACCATTCATGCAACATACACACTAAACTTAATTAAGTGAAATACGGAAGCCTCAGCCGGGGTTCGATCACGCGGCCGATTGGACATTTCACTGTGACCTCGACTGACAGCGCGTATTCGCATTGCCCCGTCGAGGTCCCTTATAAATCCAACTACAAATAGAAAATTTAGAAATTCGTAATATATGATTTTAAATTTTACGTATAATACGTAACTGATATTTTTAATTCCACATTACGAGGTTAAACTGAACTATAAATTTTAAATTACATCATTTTTGTGATGGTAATGACAACGTGATATTTGAAATATCTAAAATTCAATTTCGGCATCGTTACGTTAATATGGATCTTTAATGTTTTTTCATCAATTCACTACAATGTTAGTAACTTTTTTGCTTCTTTCCGATTGGAATAAACGTTGTTTTAGAAAGCTAATAGTCCAAGCTTAATTTTCAGTCTAGAAAAATGTGCAATTGAGTGTGAAACGTGGATGAAACCTGACGCAGAAATGAAAAATATGTTTAAGAATATGTACATCATACATCACATAAACGAGATTGCTAACCTAAGTATTTTTTGCAGCTTCTGCACTAGCATTCTGTTTTATAAAAAATAAGTCTGCACAACGTTTTTAAGAATTTAATATTTAAACAGTTACCTAAGAAAGTTTCGAATAGGAACAACAATTTAAATACAGGTACCTAATTTCCAAATTATTAAATCACTTCTGGATCAAATTTCGTCCACATTTCACACTTAATTCTACAGTTTCTTAACTAGAAATTAAGTTTGGATTGCTAGCTTTCCAAAACAGCGGAGTTTATCAAAAAGTGACAAAAAACAAATAAGCTATTTACATTTTCGTGAATTGTAAAATGTAAAAAAGCTTTGAAGCCCCATATATCCAAAACGGCGCGCCGTTTTGGATATATGGGGCGCCGCCGAATTATAATAAAATTTAGTAGGTGGTTTAGGAGTCAAGTAATCTCAGTTACAGGTGGTTAAAGTTTTTCGCACATGTTTAGAATCACCCTGTATACTGAATACAACTTTATAAAATATCTACATTGAAAAAAATTATATGCTGAAATCTGAATGTAGCTATGTATTTTACGAGAATTAAATTTTAAATACATGAAGTAATTGTAGTCAGCTATTTAATGTATTTTTCTATTATTAGTTTTGCTTTCAGATATGAAAAATTAATTTAGCATATCACAAACTAAATTAAGATTCAGATACTAGAAAATAATTTACATACTTGAAATGCATTTCACATATAATTAATTTTACATAATTAGATATAAATATAAATCACACATATTATGAACTGTTATCATTGTTTTGACTTATATTTAAAAAAATAAGAGATGTTTGTCTCGTAATATATCTACGCACGATTCCCATGTGCTCAAAGTTAGAAAGGCCCTGTATATAGTTTTTCAAGATTCTTGGTGATCTTATCTTTCACTAATAAAGATAATTATAAATACTGCAAATACTACTTGTTTAACCATGTTATGATAATATCGCCAAATACTAATGGGTTTAATATTTGACAACAAGCTTTCTCTGTTGACCCAGTGGCTTTGCCAAACATAATTTTACAGCATATACTGGGAATTATGGTACTAAAATTATAATTATACCAATACGTAATACGTAGAAACCAGTTCAAGGTTTGCTGCACTTTCTGTGCTTCAGCGACTGGTCAGCACTTAAAAGTGCTATAACTCTGTAACGAAAAGTTCTAAGACACAGATTCATATACACTCGCATGTTGAGAATTCATGTTCATATACAACGTTTTTATCATTTTCATGTAAAACTATCCCGTAAGTGTTCCCTTATGCTATGAAAAAATTATTAGAATAAGATAACCGCCGTGTCCATAGCAAAATGATTTTTACTAAGTAAACAGGATGGCACGAGTTTGATATCTATTCTTATTGAATTTGGAGGGATATATACAAGGTGTCTCTAAAAGGTCTGTACGCTACCACATATTCCCGAGGGACTATTTAACTCAACTTACTTATATACAAAAGTGTACGGTTCCGGAGTTACAGTCTTCTAAAGTGAGACTTGTCCAATCACTTTTCTGCGTATAATTATGGTAATAGTTACACGAATGTTTTGTACAATATCGTTTACATTATTTTGTTTTCTATATTTTTGACAAAATAATCTTATTCGATAGGAAAAAATTCCCAAAAAAGGTACTCTTATTAAAAGTTGATAGACTCAACCGTTTTTGGAGATTTTTCAATGTTTTATGTCAAATCGATATAATATAAAAATTTGGAAACTTTGTACTTCTTCTTCTAAAGCCCTTCGAATCCATTTTTGGAAACTTCGTACTATAGGGATTAAAATCGCAGCATAGATTCAGGACGAGACAACAACAAAAGCTTATATAAACATTTATCCGCAAAAGCTCAATTAAGAATGTACAACTCAACAAATGTTTTATCTAAACATAATCACAAATAAAATATATTTTTTGTAGAACGCAAATTTGTGTAAAGGCCGGGATATAAAATTAAAACTACTACAAAATTCAATGATATTAACCGATTAATGTGATATACAATATTTACCCGGTTTTGATTAGATGCTGTACATCTTTTCCTTTCAAAATTAAAAAAGCGCTTTTATTAACTCTGTCTAGTAGACATTTTCAAGTACATTTCAATGAATTAATTTAAAACCATAGATTAAAGTCTTGACGTACTATGTAGTTTCTATCATTATATTTACACATTATGGTGGTATCTTAAACAAAACAATGTCAGCACCAGTAGGACGAAAGAATAATAACTATCGATATTTTATCATCCTTTTGGTCACGTTTGGCTGTAGAACGCTAACATAACGTACGAATACATAAAACGAAATGTTTTGCAGAGATTTCAAAAATAAATAAATACAAAATACGAATCAACCACTATTGGCTATTTACAACCGGATATTTTTCTAAAACGTTTAATCTCCTGTTCGGGAAATGCAAAACGTCAATTGAATATTTATGGCCAAGAAAGTTTCCTACGATCACCAAGCAATAGGCCCATCCTATATTCGGGGCGGTGTAGGTATTGCGCTATTGTGCGAATAAAGCATACACATCAAATTTTCAGGACACCGAGCTGCCATTTTATATGTGTAGAAAATAATAATGAAATCAGCAAGATGAACGTGCGCAGCCTACATAACAAATTTTAGATTGTAGATAGCTAGGTATCAAGCGCATCAGGTGTCAATGAACTACATTTTTAATGGGTTGGTGAGTAGGTATGAAAATATGTCAGTGTTGAGCTTGCGGAATGTGTCAACTTACTGTTACATTTTACACATGACTAAAGTTCACATAGTTTTTTATGCTAAAAATACCTATTGGTTTAGATACATGTATAGACAAAATATGTTTTTTGCTATAAACTGGTTGAAGCTTTCCATGAATGCCAGTAAAATATCTGATTTTAAAAGGAAATGTCTACTTCCACCACCCACCTAAATTCAAAATTTTTTAAAAGCAAAGTGGTACTGTTGTGACATCTTTGAACGATTGCTTCAGAATACTGGTATGTCATAAAACTAAACGAAATGAAAATATACAGAAAATAAAAACATACAAAATGTTATATCCGCTGACAAGGGCAATACGCAATACCCCGTCATATCCCTAATGAGCTTAAAAACCTATCGGTCTTACCTAAGTGCATTACTAGCTACATTCAAATATAGGATTATTTTATAGTTAGCAGGAAAACTTAGAAGAAAATTAGGATTAACTATACCAAAGAAAAGTACTAACACCGACAGGAATATTATATTGCATCTATGAAATTATACAATAATCATATCTCACTAAAATTTAACGAAGTGTGTAACCGATTGAATGCAGTCGTTTGAACGCAGCCGTTTAAACGCAGGGACGTTTGAACGGTAAAGCAATTTATTTTCAACAGTGGTTCCCTTTATATTTGAAAATATTGCCCTATATAAACTTTAAAATATAGTTTACAAAAAATAGAATTAACATTTAATTCTAACAACATATTATGTGATTATAAAAAAAAAACCTTCTGCTAAAAAAATATTTTACCATAAAGGTATTTCAGCATGTGTATATGTGTTCGCGTTCAAACAGCCCTGCGATCAAACGTCTCTGCATTAAAAATTCCCGCGTTCAAACGTTTCCGCGTGAAGTCGTCCCCGCATTTAATTGAGCCCGGATTCCAATGTTACAGCGTTCAAACGTCCCAGCGTTCAAATGTCCCCAACGTGCAACGTTCAAAAATACCTGCGTAAAAACGTACCCGCGTTCAAACGTCCCACCGTTCACATATCACAACGGTTAAACCTCCCCGCATGCAAACGTTCCCCCATTAAAAAATCTTCAGATTCAAATGTCAGCGCATTAAAAAGCTCCGAGTCCAAACGTCCCCGGACAATCGTCTCCAGTTAAAATGTCTCCGTGATTAAACGTAATGTCAGCGCATTAAAAAATCTCCGAGGACAAATATCCCTGTACAATCCTCTAATCTCTAAAGTTTAATCCGCCACCGCTATTAAACGTACCGTACTTGCCGTCAAACTTTCGCACATTCAAAAGTATCCGCGTAAAAACGTTCCAGCGTTCAGACATCACCGCGTTCAAACGTTCTCCCGCTAAAAGGTCGCCGGGTTCAAATGTCAGCGCATTAAAAATCCCCGAGTTCAAACGTCCCCCTACAATCGTCTCAAGTTAAAACGTCCCCGCGGTTAAACGTACCCGTTGTCAAACGTTCGCATGTTCAAATGTCCCCGTAAAAACGTTTAACCGTCCCCGCAATCACACATCACCGTGGTTAAACATCCCCACGTTTAAACGTTCCGCCGTTAAAAGATCATCGGATTCAAATGTCTCATTAAAAATCCCCGAGTTCAACCGTCCACGTACAAACGTCTCAAGTTAAAGCGTCTCCGCGGTTAAACGTACCCGCTATCAAACGTCCACACGTTTCACTGTCTCCGCGTTCAAAAGTATCCGTATCAAAACGTGCCCGAATTTAAACGTCCCCACGTTCAGACATCACCGCGATTAGCATCCCCGTGTTTAAAGGTTCCCCCGTGAAAAGGTCGCTGGGTACAAATGTCAGTGCATTAAAAATCTCCGAGTTCAAAAGTCTCCGTACAATCGTCTCAAGTTAAAACGTCCTCGTCGTTAAACGTACCCGCTGTCAAACGTTCAACTGTCTCCGCGTTCAAAAGTATCCGAATCAAAACATGCCCGGACTTAAAACGTCCCCACGGTCAGACATCACCGCGGTTAGCATCCCCGCGTTTAAAGATTCCCCCGTTAAAAGATCGCCGGGTTCAAATGTCAGCGCATTAAAAATCTCCGAGTTCAAACGTCTCCCGTACAATCATCTCACGTTAAAACGTCCCCGTAGTCAAACGTATCCGAGCTCAAACGTCCCAAATCGAAAAATTAAATAAGAATTAAATAAATTTTTCTTCTGACAATTAGATTTATATTTAAAAAGTGTTTTTTAACACATGTACATATTCATAATTCGAGATGGCATCTTAGGTTGGCAAGAAACACAAATGTATTCACTTTATCGAGTAGGTACAGCAATCTCAAATTGCAAGTATACAAATTGATGTAAGATATGCAGATCTCGTTTTGGTAGCGTTTCATTCGTCAACAGACTATTACGTTCCACTGTAGTTGGCTATTGTGAACCCACAACGTGATGGTATTCCGCAAATTCTGAACCACGACCTTTTGATTATTGAGACGGGAGTTCCTTATCCGGTTTGGTCATTTTATAAAAATTCCATATACATGTTTCTGAGTAAAAGCCAATTTTCGCCATTTCGCGCTAGTTATCCATGATAAGTACATATTTACTACATGATATTTTAAAAATGAAACCTTATTAGGTAATTTTCATTACATAATAGCTAAAAATAGCGACGCAAAAAGTTAAAAACAAAGTATTAAAAACGATGCAACTATTTTGCTATCAAATATAGATATCAATAAAGTAATTATGAAAATCATCCCAACGAGAATAAGTTTTAACAAATACAGATGAATAAGACCTAAATAAATACAAAATAGAAATTAAATTAACAAACTTTTCTGCTTCTTCATATTATATGATTGCTTCTGTTTATTCTCCTGGACGCGACTCTTCATTCTTAGAAGGGCTAACAATTGATTCTGTTTCTGGTGGCCTTTCATTTTTACTTTATGTTTACTCATTTTTCTTCTATTATGCAATATACGAGTTTGTTTCGCCCTTCTCTCCTTTCTTTGGACCATATGAAAACATCTGCAATTGTTCGTTTTAAAATTGTTGGCCTGTCTACCGTGTAACGTGATTCTTAATATGGATCCAAATGGTCTTATTTCTTCTGGCTGAGCTCTAAATGCAAGAGTTGTCAAACTATCAAATTAGTCTGTCAAATTACTAACTAGAAGCGTTTAGATTAAGTGCCGCTATGCGGATATTACTTGAACTTCAAAAAATCGCAGGCCAAAGAAGAAACCCGTCTGCAAAAGAAAGCAGATCGTGTTCTGAATGAATAAAAAAAGCGGGTTTTTTGCAAAAAAAAAAACAGCGATTTGTTTATTTTTGCCCTATTATACTGCATTTCGGCGTAAAGGGATTATTTATTAAAAGGATTAACATTATTTAATATATGTGCTTTCTATTCTTATGGTAACTACATTAACATACTTTCTTTAAACAATTTTTGTTTTCCCCGCCTGCAACATTAAAGAGTACATATATTTTTCAAATATGATTTCCGCTCAATTGTTTTTGTTCCTCTATTCTGATGCAAACGGCTGTGATACAAAAAGCACTAGAAAATTTATCTCGGATGCCTCAATTACCTATACCAAAAAGTCTACTTTTCAAACATACATAATATTCCCCGTAAGATTTTTTATTGTTTGTTTACGAGTTTGATACTTAACAATAAATTGCATTCGCGCAACAAATTTTAATATTCACAAACATCAAATTTTACCTGAACAAAATTAAGCCATCATGGCTATTACACAAAAAAAATTTGATTTTAAGATTGATGATTTACATTTCGAACGTGTTCGTTTATAATGATTTGCTTTCGGCTACCCCAAAAAGACTAAGAAAATGAAGAGGAAAATGAAGAGGAAAATGTAGAAATTTTACTACATATTTAAAAAATTATATTCTCCAAAATCCTGTCCAAAAAAGTCTGATTGGTTGTCAGAATTTAAAGTGTAATAGTCAACAACAAACAGATTTTCGCTGTATATATATTAGGATTTATACAGAGTGATTCTAAACATGTGCGAAAAACTTTAACCAAGTATAGCTGAGGTTATTTACCCCCTCGAAACACCTAGTGCATTTTTGTAATATTTGGCACCGTTATGGAGATATGGCGCTTCAAAATTTTTTTATATCACTTCTAAATTTACTTCTTTGTTTCTTGTCCAATTTGGACAAACTTCATTGCTTTGGAAAGCTAAGAATTCAAGCTTAATTTCCAGTTAAAATGTACAGTGGTGTGTGAAAAGTGGATGAAACCTTACCCAGAAGAGAAACCATTGTTTGAAAAATTTGGAAATTGGTGTATGTATTTCAATTTCTATTGGAAACTTAAATAGCTCTATAAATATTAAATTTTCGAATAAAATTGTAAAACCTTTTCTTTGCAAAACAGAATACTAGTTCAGTCGGTACAAAAAAACTCAGGTTAACTAACCATCTCGATTTCAAGATATACCCTAATTTAGATATAGTTTAACCAACTTTTTACCTCTGGGTCAGATTTCATGCACTTGACACGCTCATTTGTGTGAGCAACAAAGTTTATCAAAATCACACAAGAACAAAAAAGTTATTTACATTTCAGTGAAGTGATGTAAAAAACTTTGAATCTCCAATTTACTAGGTGATTTAGGGGTTAAATATCCTCAGAGACGTGGTTAAAGTTTTTCGAATAAGTTTAGGATCACCCTGTATAGTAGCATAAAATTTCTAAAAGTTATCATAAAACAAATGTATAGCTTTTATTAATGAAGATACAAGGAAGAAGAGGGCTTTCAAATGAGATGTCATTCGATCTCCTTTGTCACTTAATTTTTAGGTGGACCAGCAGTGCGAAACAGTTACTTTAATCAAAAATATGTGTTGGTCAAATATTAATCATCGATTTAAACACTCCTTATTTCCTTTTCTAAATTTATCATTATAAAAGTTTATACAGATAGGCTAATTAGCATAATATGTACTACTACCTGCATGAGTGAAAACGTAAGAAAAGATTTTTGGGGGAATTCGGAGGGATTTTTCCGGTTCCTTCAGATTATCCAAAATGCTGATCGTATGGGAAATTTGTATTAGTTCCGGACTCGATGGCGTCTTTATCGAAAGCAGTATTTGGTATTGTGGGTAATTACGAAACTTTCGGGAACCATATATCTATTCTAAAACCTGTTTTTACAGCTCACTCGCCAACATCACTAACCACAGAACAATATGAGGCGCCGAATGGGTCAAAATTCTAACGTATAAAATAAGCAAAATACAGGATTATATTTATTTCGTAAATTTAATGTTTTCTCTTTTATGTTTACGCTACATATGTATATACAAAGTGATTTTTTAAAAAGTCAATTGCAGTAGCCTATGGATTGTCCCGTCTATATTAAGCTTTAGAATCTGACAATATGAAAATTGTAACA
>JABXWE010045814.1:0-19152 GCA_014611495.1 Limonius californicus
GTTATAAATTGAAATCTTTGGGAAACGTCGATTATTTTATTTGGATATCATTACTTCTATTATTCTTAAAGATTATAAAATGTTGTACTGAATGGCAGCTTTTCGGTAAAGTTCATTTTATTCTGATAGCTATAGAACGTGCATAATTTGGCAACAAGGTTTCTGTTAGTTCTATTTTAAGCTTTACTTTGCTAACAAACTGATCGATCATCTTACTCTTCAATAATCATTAATATTAACAGATTTTTCTTTTTAAGTGTATCATAGCTTGGAATATTATGTGCAAGGAAATTTTCCATTTTCTCAGACACAATGGGTCTCAAAATTATTTACTAATCCTAAGTACGTCTATTTAAAAGAATTCTAATTTCCTTGTGCTAAACAATCGTTTGCTCTACCCAAGATTAGATAAACAATTACAAGATAAAGCAGATCCATTATTCAGAGGTAAACTGCAGAAAACAATACACATACATAAAAATACATGTTCGTAAATGCTGTGCATCAAATCTTATACTTGTGTACACATGTAACTGTATTATATCCGTTAATCGTGTATATGTACAGATAATGCAACAATCACAATAACAACACAAAAACAGATAAAAACGCGCCTTTTCATCAAACTAAATGGATTAATCTTGTTTATAATCGCAGTATGTATCTTATTTAGATGGGTCATTACTATGAATCAGCATTGTTATGATTCATTCGCATCACAACTCACTCTGCAATCCCCAGTACCACACCAATATTCCAAGTACGTGCTTAAAAAATTCACTTGCATTCTTTACACGTTAGCCGTTACGCCCTTCCGAACAACTTATAAACAAACTTTCCTGTGCATTAAAGTTGTAGGTAATAATTTAAGCTTGTACATCAACATGAAGAGAATTTGGAATAAAGGTTGCCTTTAGTGAAGACGTATCTTAGCGAAATTTCAAAAAGTTTGCCGTTAATATTAATGTCTGTCATCAGCATAAAATTAAATTTAAACGATTTAAACCGTTTTATATTAATTATGATAATGGTTCTCTGAAAACACGAAATATTAATAATACAGTTGTGTCTTCGACCATTGATTGCAGGAAAAATGTCAAATAAAAGTAATTATTTTAACAGCATGAGTGAAGCTAAGACATGACCGCCATTTCCACTTTTCTTGAACTCACTGAATATTTTCGGCTATTCTCAGTGTAATAGTTTTACTAATTTTAGTATTCATTACTAATTTTATGTCTACGTCTTGTAGCTACCACAACAAATACTGAGGTTTCATCTACGAATCTTCAAAAAACTACAAACGACTAATGTTACATACAAATATGCACATTAATTATAAAGTTTTCTTTGCGATATTTTAAAACTCTTAAGACTTTGAAAAATTCCTGCTTTTATTTTACGTACTTGCCTTCATTACTTTTATGAGATATGTATAGTATATGCAAATGAAACATTTTAACATACTCTAGCATGCATTGTTTAATAGTTAGCAATTCTGTCAAGTAACCATAATATATTCTTCCAGCTCAGACACCAACGACCAACCACTATAAAACGTTTATAATTTATGGCTTAGTCTATTGAAGATAGTAGAAAATTTTAATTATTTGCACATCGTTTAATTTAGCTTTGGAGCGCCATTACCTTTTCTGTTTTACTTCGTCTTTAACTCATAGAAGCCATCTGCAAGAATTACCCTTATATATATATATATATATATATATATAAAACTGTAAATTGGAATTAACTACAAATTCTTTTAAATTTAAAAAATAGAAATTAAAAAGTTCTGTTTTCAGTCTGATTACTTTCTCATTAATTATACTAAAATCCCCTGATCAAAGTAAAACCGCGTATCCATTATACCATTATTGGACAACATAAGTTGTAATTGTCTATTGTAGTATCCACTCCAAAGAATATAAAAATATTTGTCAAAAATGAGTAGACAATTTCACCGAAACAAAAGGAACCGCCGAGTTATAGGAAGTCATGTGTAAGGAAGTAATGTTTTAACGGCCAAACCACATCAGGTGTGGTTCTGATGTATCTCAGGTCTCAACTCACGCACGCCGTTGCATCCGCTCTAGACCAGAATTTGTAGAAAGTATCGTAATTAAACGCAGAGCCCACTAATCGTACAGTACACCAATGCAATTATTTTATTCTGAAAAAAACCCTTCGTTGAACCCTTAAAAAACTAATCGTCCTGCACACACTCTAAAGAAAAAGATATATATTTTTATTGCAGGAAACAGCATTTTTGAAAGAGGGACGTTATAAAAATCCTCCATACAAGAGAATAGCTTTTTATAAAACGTTATAGCTTAAAGAATAAGCCCGCTTTGATGTTTTGAAAATTTGTGATTTTAAAACTGGTTTATTTAGAACTCGAATTCACCTAACCTTACGTTTAAGTTATTTACACGAGGGCAGCCTTATAAGTTTTTACAAATGACCACTAGGTGGCGCTATTGAGATGTGTCATTACGATAAAATTTGACATTTGTTATTGTGAAAATAGTAGCAGCTTAGAAATTCACCGAGTAGTTTGTTTAGAGTGAGCGTTTAAAAAAAGTAATTTTGTGGAAAACTGAAAATTTTACGTGAAGGTTTTCGTTGGATGATTTTTTACGATTTTAGTAAAGGCCTAACTCAACAACAATGCATAGAATCTCTTCGTTCAACTTTTAGTAATGAAGCACCGTCAGAAAAGACTGTTTACAATTGGTTTGCAGAATTTCGTCATGGTCATGCGTGGTCACTGATGATTTTCATTGGGTTGAACAAAATCAGTTGTTATTCCAAAAAACTTCGATGCTGTGTGCAACATAATTGAAGAAGATCGGCATGTGACTTACAGTGAGATAGAAGCATCCTTAGGCATATCGAAGACTGCAGTACATTCCTTTTTGTATGAACATTTAGCTGTGAAAAAGATCTATTCTCGATGGATTCCGGATAATTTGACCCAAGCTCGAAAAAAAGGTGTGTGTAAGTGTAAAGAAATTCTCAAATAATTCAACCGAGGAACTGCAAAATCCGTATACAACATCGTAACAGGTAATGAAACTTGGATATATTCGTATGAACCGGAAACTAAGCAAGAATCCACTGTTTGGGTGTTCCAAGAAGAAACCGAATCATACCAAAGTTGTTCTTTCACGAAGCACTTCCAAGAAAATGATCGCTTGTTTCTTCGGTTGTACTGGACATGTCGCAATCATTTCCTTTAGAGGATCGTAGAACAGTTACCGCTGAATGGTATACAACAATTTGTTTGCCAGAAGTCATCGACGAAATCAGGAAAAGCAACCGAAAACGTCGCATCATTCTTCTTCATGACAATGCTAGCTCTCACACAGCATGTCAGACAATTGATTGTTTGAAGAAGAAAAACATCGAATTAATGTCTCATTGGCCGTATTCACCTGATTTATCGCCTAAAGACTTCTTTGTGTTCCCGAATGTCAAACAAAAAATGCGTGGACGGCGATTTTCATCACCCCAAGAAGCTGTTGAAGCGTTCCAAAACCATGTTTTTGAGACAGAAACTTCAAAGTGGCAAAAATGTTTCGAGAATTGGTTTGAACGCATGCAAAAGTGTATAAATCTTAAAGGCGATTATTTAGATAAGCAATAAAACAGTTGGTCGCAAAAAATTTTTTCTTTCCTAGTTTTTGTAAAACCTTAAAAAACTGCCCTTGTAAGCCAGGCATTATGCATTCATGAATTTTTTTTTTAGAATTTTGATTTAATTTTATAACGCGGTAATGGCATAAAAGACCTATGTTGTAATTTTCTAGATATCAATAAAGCATGATTTTAATATGTATACTAACTTCTGAAAATATCGATTTTAATACCTCGTTGCTGAAATACCCGTAATTCAAATAAAGTAAGACAGGTTGTTTCGGAACGCGAAAAAAGCGCCAAATATACTATGACTCGATATAACGCGGTTCTGCTTCAAGCCTAAATAACCACAACATTTATACTAATTCAATTTAGAGACATTTTCCTTAATCCGCATATAATACGATTATTTTCAAACCCAAACCAATCAGCGAAAGATGACGATTCGATATAGCCCTGTAATTCCCATAAACCCTAAATCAACGTTTGCCTGGTACATTTGTTTTCGCCATACATCGTGTAGCGTCACCTACAAAATATAGAACCCTGCAATCAGCTGATAACATTTACATATGTTTCTACCAAGGAATTTTAAGTGTACACAGATGTACCAAACCAAAAACGCAAGACTATATCGTTGAACAATTAGTGCGAGTGAGAACGTGTCCCTCTCGCGGTCGCTGTCTTTCTTTCTGCCTTTTTTTCTGTTGTGTTTATTTTGCCAGTTAATATGCAAATAACTTAAAATTAAAGTACTTATTTATCCTTGGTCACATGTTCCCCTATCCTTATTTACTATGTGCTAAAAATGACCCCGTTTAACGCTGTTTCGTTTAGCACTTTGTTTTCTAAAAAGGTATCCTGGGCATTAAACACAGTCTAACTTTAACTTTTAAGTTCTTTAATAACGCATTAGATTTCTAGTGTTGTTATTCAATAAAGCGGTATGAAAATACCGTCCAAAAAACACTATAAGCATTTGTATACAATATTATTGATTGAGGAAGAAGTCAAAGGGGCCTATTAAAGTATAATTTAGTTATTGGAGAACTTAATCTCCAAGACATTCAACACATTTTTGAAAATTTTAAGTGTACTGACATGTAACATGCTTATTTTTAAAGTAAAATATTCATGTTAAGCATCATTTTAAAGCAAATTTCAAATACATTTAAAATACAGAATGAAAATGTTAGCTACACATTTAAAAATCAGAAGTTGAAATGGCTTGCCGGTATATCAGACGGCTCCGTAGGCGTATCCGGCCTAAGTTTGCACTTACCATTATTTTATACTGTAGTAGTGGAAACTCAGAACTAAATAAAGAAGGTAATATCTGCTTGTTCGCTTGTTCGGAACCACCCTGTATATATACTATTAGTACAACTACGAAAAAATACAGACGAAGTGCTTTACTTATTTTTTTAAATATTTTAGTTGTATTTCGGCAAATTAGTTTGGTAAAAGTACAATTTGACAACAATGCAGGTGCATGGGTACTGTGATAAGAATTTCGAAAATATGTTGTTTGCGTATTGACACGTGTGTCAAGTAAATCAATTTTGAATTTACATTACGAATTCTGCATTAAATTCGCCTTTAATTCGTGTTATTGAGTTCACTTGTGCCTTGACCATCATTATGGCATATGCTATAAAGGATATGGATATGGATATGATTTGGATTCTTGCGGAATTTGAGAGAAACTGCAATGAGGCTGCTAGGGTTTACGCTCAGCGTTTTCCTAATAGAAGACATCGACGCCGCGTAGTAATTCGAGCTGCAAATCACAGTATTCGAGAAATATACTTCCTGTTCAAAATTCGGATGGAGTTCGACCAAGAACTGTTAGGGACAATAACTTAGAAGAGGAGGTTCTTGATCTGGTAACTAAAGAGCCAAGTATTACTGTGCGTGCTGTTTCTAGAGTTGTTGATGCATCAAAACCACTGTTAACAAGATCATAAAGGATGATGGCGTTTATCACTACCATAAGTCAGGGTAAAACATTTATTAGAGAAAGATTATGGAAAACGCGTTACCTTCTGCAACTCGTTGTTACAACAACATAGAAGAAATCCAAGATTTGTAAATAATATTATATGGACAGATGAAGCCACCCTTACACGAAATGGCATTTTTAACTTCCACAATCAACATATTTGGGCCCATGAAAATCCCCATGCCATGCATGAAAGGAATTATTAAGTTAGGTTTCAAGTCAATCTATGGGCAGGATTCGTAGATAACAAATTGGTAGGTCCGTTTGTACTACCTCAGCGATTGAATGCTAACAATTACTTGAATTTTCTAAATGACAAACTCCCAAAATTGTTAGAAGATGTCCCTTTATTGGTTCGCCGCGATATGTGGATGCAGTTAGACGGGGCGCCATCCCATTATGCGACTATAACGAGACACTGGCTTAGGGAATTTTATCCAAAAAAATGGATCGGCCGCGGAAGTACAGTGGTCTGACCTCCAAGAAGCCAGGATTTAACACCACTGGAGTTCTTCTTGTGGCGCCATTTGAAAATGAAGAAGAGCTAGTACTTCGTATTCATGAAGCAGCAGCCACCGTTATTGAAGGAATGCTCCAGCATGTCCAACAGGCCATCGTTACAAGGGCAGTTAAATGCCGTGAAGTTGGTGGCACAAATTTTGAACATGTTCTGTGAAATAAATTAGTTTTTTACTATGCACTGTATTCTAATTTTTACTTTAAAAATGTCAACTGTTGACCTAGTTAGTTTTTTCTAAGTAGCTGAAACAGTGTTGCCAAGTTTCAGATTCTTTAGCTGGCTCTTATAAGGAAACTAAGCGCGATAGGAAGTTCCTGTTTTCAATTTTGAGGTCTACATCGGTTGTAGAAAAAGTTTACCTGAAGCTTTTAAGGCAATTTAGGGACACCCTGTATAGTATGGCAGTCGTATTGAACTGGTGAAGTAGTCTTCGTAAATCATCTTCATTATTTGCTATTAGTACAGCGTCATCTGCGTAGCATATTATATTCATGATTTTATTGCACATTCTGTAACCTTTTTTATGTCGTATTTCTTGCAGCATTTTGTTCATTACGAGATTGAAGAGTAGCAGGCTAAATAAGTCCCCGTGTCTTATTCCCGCACCAATAATATTGATTGATATTGATTTGGTAGAGCCTTTGGAAGTGTACATTTTAGTTGTGTTTTCATTATTGATGTCTCGTATCAGATTGATTAGTTTCTGTGGAACATTTTCTTCGATCAGTATATTAGCTATATCTTGGACTCTTACTCGGTCAAAAGCTTTTGTGAGGTCTACAAAGCATATGTATAGCATATAAGCATATAAATTTTGCATCTACAATGTTTCTGTTTCGTCGAAAACCTTGTTGTTCTTCTGCTTCTCAATTATATCTTGTAGCTTATTGTTGATGATACTCGTCAGTAGCTTAAGTTGAGCAATGTGATTCCACGGTAATATTCTGATTGGTTGAGATTTTCTCTTCTGCTATTACTTGTTCAAATAGTATATGTATATGTGTTATGAGACTCTCATTGCCATATTTCAATAGCTCATTTGCTATATCGTCAGGGTCAGGTGATTTGCGGTTTTTTAACTTTATTATTGCTTTTTAACTTCTTCCATTGTTATAGTTCTTGGGGAATGGTTGGTATTATTACGAGGAGAAATTATTGTTGGGTATTGTTTTTCTTTCGGTGTATAATGTTGTGAAATACTTGAACCGCTGGTCTTCTTTACTTTCAATTCGTAGGTATTCGTTGGTCTCCTTCTTCTGGCTCTGTATCATCTTCCACACTTTACATTGTGCTCTATACAGGTCGTATTCCATTAGGTTGGTAAATTTTTCCAGTAGTCTTTCTTTATATTTCTTGTCTGTTCATTGACTCTATTGCGTGTTTGCACATATTTAGCATATTTTTCTTGGCTTTGGTTGCTTCTGTATTGGAGATAGGCTTTCTTTTTATCCGCTGTTAGTTCTTTAACTTCATGGTTAAACCATGGAGTGTTCGATTTTATAGCATTTTTATTAACTTTCCTCTTTCCAAGAGCTTCTTATGCTGCCTCCATAATATTCTTTTTAATTTTTTCCCATTTTATTTTTAATGGGTGGTTGTGTCTTACAATTAGTTCCTCATTTTTTAATTTTTCATCCAGTCTTGTTTGGTATAGTCTTTTGATGTTATGTTTTTACAATGTTTTCTATGGTTAATTTTTCTACAGTCAGTGGAGTCTTTCTTTTTATATGTATTTACAGCCTTAGTTTACATAAAACAAGACCATGGTCAGAACCTATATTCGCCTATGTTGGCTGAAGGAAGAAATTGCTATAAGATTCGTAATCCTCATATTAATGTTGTTAATTCTTTCTTTCGCCCCGTCCTTGTATTCTTTCGGGTGTCCGAATTAAGAATTTGATCTCTTCATTCACCCATTTCTTCCATTTCGTCCTGTTAGCTGTCATCGTCTTCAGTTCTTCGATTGTTTTGCCCTTTTCTTTCAATACGTCTATTATTTGCTGTATCCATGTTTTCCTTGGTCTTCCCCTTTTTCCTTTCCTGCGATTTTTTGGTCCTCACATTTTATTCACTAATTTATTTGTATTCATTCTCGTTAGATGTCGGTACAATTTAGTTGTCTCTTTATTACTTTATTCCCTATTGGTTTTGTTTGATTTTTTCTCTTATTATGTTGTTTGTAATTCCGTCCCATTTCGTCTTTCCAGATATTTTCCTCAGGTGTTTCATCTCCATTGCGTCCAGTTTTTCGATGTGTTGCTTTTGTAACGTCCAGTTTTCACAGTCGTAGATTAGTGTTGGTAAGATTATGGTATAGTAAATCCTTAATTTGGTTTCATTGTTCATTTCCGCTTTCCCTAGTAATGTTCTTAGTGTGTAATACAATTTGTTCGATTTATTCGCCCTATTTGCTAGTTCTACATCTATATTTCCATCGTTTATTATAATGCTTCCTAGATATACATATGTCGTTACTTTCTCCAGATTTATGTCCTTGCATTTTATTTCAGTGTTGTCCAGTTTTCTTTCATTTATTACCATTATTTTGCTTTTCTGTATGTTTACTTCCATTTTCAGTATTCCAATCTCTTCTAGCCATATAAGTATCCATTAGTCTTTGTATCTTCCTTTTGGAATCCGCCTCTAAGCTTTGATATCCTATTGTAGTTTGCAGTTGTTTCGTTCTTCCTCTGGTTTTCCTAATCAGCTTATTCATTATTAGTATGAAGAGGAGGGGACTGAGATTATCTCCTTGTATAGTTTCCTTCTTCCATTCGAATTCTTCTGATCTTGTCCCTGCTATCTGTTCCTTTCCTTTCACTCTATAGTAAGTACTGCGCACTATTTGTATAAGTGCTTTCGGAATATTCATTTCTTTTCAGCAGTTCCATACCACCCCACTCTCTATTGAATCAAAAGCCGCACTGAGGTCTATAAACACCAAAATGATTTCTTCCCCACTCTGTATACTTCTCTCTATTATATTTCTAATTATGCATATATTATCGTTCGTCTGTCTTCCTGGCATAAATTCTGCTTGCCCGTCCTCTATTTCCTTTCCTGCTAATTGTCTTATTCTTTTTTCTATAATTTCTGTGTACATCTTGAAGCTAGTGGATGCGAGACATATTGCTCTGTAATTATTCTAATTTTGTGGATAGGTATCATTAATTGTTTTCCGAGTCCGATGGTATTTCTCTTGTTTCCCATGCTGTATTGCATATTTTCCAGAACCAGTCTATGCCTTGTTCACCTAGATATTTAATCATTTCCGGGTCTATTTTATCATCTCCCCCTGCTTTTTCTGTTTTAATATTTTGCATCGCTTCTTCTGCCTCTGCATCTTGATCATTTTCTTGGTCCTGCTCTTCTGTTTCAGTGTTAAATTTATCTTCAAATTTTGCTTATCTTTTACTCCCGTAATTTTTTTCCTTTAGTCCTCTTTCATTGCTCGTACTATCGCCCAGAAATGTTTATTATTTGATGTATAGGTTTCCTGTATTTCGTTCCCAAAATCCTCCCAGCTTTTCCTTTTTGCATTTTTGATCGTTTTCTTGCCTCTTTGTTTTATTGTTTCTTCTTTTTCAGCTCTTTCTTAACTTACTCGTTCCACCATCTGGTTCTTTTGTATTTAGTGTTACTGCATTTCATACCGCAGATTTTTTTGCCTCCTTCTTTATGATTTCTTTAAGTGTAATCCATCTGTCCTCTAGTGACCATACAATTTTCTTCAATATTCTTTTCAACTTTTTGTCAGTTTCTCTCCTGCATTTTTCTTGAATGTTTTTCTTTTTGATTTTATTTATGTTTATTTTGCAGTATTTTCTTCTTTCATCTTTTTTTGTAATTATGTCTTTTTAATGTTGCTGTTACCATTCTGTGCTGTGTCGATAATTCTGGTTCTTTTTGAGTCCTTATATTTTTGATATAATTTTTAAGATTTTTGTAAACAGTATGTAGTCGATTACGCTTTTTGAGCCTCTTTCTTCTGCTGTGAAGGTGTATTTGTCATCAATTTCTTACTCGCAGAAAGTGTTTCCTATCAGTAATTCGTTTATTTGGCAAAATTCTAACATTTTTCTTCCATTCCTATTTAGTGTTTCTTCTCCATATCCTTCTATGCTTCCCAGTCCTCTATTTACATCTCTTTCCAGTCGTGCATTTCAGTCGTCGATTATAATGATTTTCTCTTGTTGCTCTCTTATTTTGTCTACTACCCTTTGTAGTTCTGTATATAATTCTATTATTTTTTCTTCTTCTGTTCCTTCTGTTGGTCCATAGATTTGTATTACTACCACCGCGCGTGTTAATTTTTAATTTACACTTAAAAAGATAAGCAAAAATATGTATAAACTCAGTTAGCGACCTAAGACACCATTTGCACCTTGGCTTAGCGTCATAAAGTAGTCGGTAGTGTGCAATCCCGCATCTATTGTCTATAACGTCCTTTCATTAAATATATCCTTTTCTAGTTTATAGACATAGAAATAATTAGGTAATATTAATAATACAACATTTTTAAACTTAAATTGCATCCCATAATGCTTTTAAATGAGATACTTAATATAACGTGAATGTACGGATCAAAATGCCATTTCCTTTATTTCGCATTAAATTGTTCCGGGTTTATGCTAAACACGTAAACGGCGATCGTTCCGTTGATAATCCGCAGATTACGGATGCTGTTAAGACGTTCCTCGACTTTAATTAATCGGAAGGTGTTCGAACTAACCAGCCAACCGCGGTGCTCAATTCACTTCTCGATTTTCTGCTTCTGCAGTGAACACAGTTTAGATTAATTTACATTAATTTATTGAAACCTCTACATCTGCGAAGTTACCACAAGAGATTGCGCTTGGTTGCTCACTTCGCCGAAGATCCTATTTAGCATACATTAATTCATCAAATTACTTTTGTTCGTGCAGCTTCACAATACCTTCGAGCGGGAGCAAAACCAGTTACTTAGTTATAATTATTCATCTTTCGAATAAATATTAATGCCAATTAGACAGCTTACTGGAGTATATCAAATCTCTCTCTGCATCCGCTCATCTCGTCGACTGCAATAAAAGACGTGTCCCGTGAAACATTTCTTATTCCGGTTTCTTGCACGTTACATAATTTTTTGTTTATTTGTCTGATTTACTGACGCTCAGTTTCTTTGTTATGCCGGGTGGGGCTGAAAAAACACATCCTGTTTTAAAGCTAATAACTTTCTACAATATACTGGGTACAGACAGCAACTTAAAAAATTAAGGTGATTTACGAAGGATGCAATTTGTAGTATTTTAAATGACTAACAAAATTCTGGAGCAAAAAAGCAAATATAATTAAAAAGTTCATTAGTACGCAAAAACCCAATTTTCTAATAACAGTTAAGAGCCACGAACACGTTTGTCAGCGGATTTTTTTACAATAATTGCTTGCTTTAATGACACCCTTTAAATGAATTAAAAAAAAAAAACATTTTTCTAGTGTGTTGCTTACACAAGTTGCTCGAAATACCCCCAACATTGTCTAAACAAACATTAACTCCGTGCTTCATACTTTCAAAAAATTCTACCAACTCACAGTGGCCTCCTGCAACTCCTCAATTGTGTGTAAACGATTTGCCAATAAGCCGAGAGGTATTAAGTCAGGTAATCGCGGTTGCTAACGATTTCTTCTTATTAATCTGTCAACAAAAAACTTATTCTCAGAACTTAAGCTTGCTTCCGTTGCGTGGATTACTGCGCCATCTTTCTGGAAGAACCCAAGCTGTGAGGTCTCCTGATATGTATGGAGATTATCTGTTGACAACGTACTATAGTTCGGGAGTTTACGTCGCCATTCAGATCAAACCATGTTTCATCGCTGAAAGATGTCACATCTAAACTGTCATCATTGTGGGGTTTTTGTACAATATTTTCATACTTTACTAAATTTGCTGAATACAAGTTTTGAACGACTGACTGTTTGTATCAGTACTTTCTTGCAATCATTCTGACACGAACTATATTATGAAAGACTTAGACTGTAAATGTTCAGTAACTCAGTTACAGAAACAATATTATGGTACAATGAAAACCTAAAATTACACACTTGGTGTTCATATTCAAAACAAAACTTTGTATTATGATTGTATTATCTAAACAAGCGGCCAATTTCGATCTTAAAAATCTGTTACGTTACAATTCCAAAAACAAGAACAAGGAACACACGGAACAGAAGTAATAAGAATGATAGTTTACAGACAAAATGTACACGTCCCGTTAATGGGTTCGAAAGATATGACATGATAAACAACATACGGGAGAACAATACCGGACGTATAGTTGATTGTAATGGCACTAAACTGGGGTCACGTGTCCTGCAATTATTTTCGATCACACTGTACTAGTGGTCAGCTAAGAACGAATGTTTCTCTAGAAAATTAGTAAACTATATATGACAATAAACAGATCTGGAATATAATTATTCAAAAAATGGAGATATTTAGACATTCGGTAGAAAAGATTTAAAACCCAAGTCATAAAAGTTGAAAACATGACTATTTTCATGTAGAATGGCTAATTTTCAAGACGATAAAAGTTTTGCCTTTCAGGGCCCCCATAATCGCAAAAACTTTTATGGTTGCATGTATTAATTCGTTTATCGATTATTTATAAATTCTATACTTACAAAACTAAATAATAAAAATTACGTACCTCATTTACTACCTACCTCAATTTGATCGTTTATAGATCATAGATCATAGATAGAGCAATAACAACTCAGACCTTGCTATCAGTTATCCAACCCGATCAGTAACCACCAAATTTACCAGATTTAAATCCACTGATTTGCAAAACATTACAGGCGAAGTTTATTTTAAATAAGGATTATTTTAAGATCTGAGATAGTTTTGAGATAGAAATATAGCAGATTTTCAGCAATTTATTTCGATATAATGTCGAAATCAATATTTAAAATCAGGCGTACTTTGAGAATTATACATTTACAAATAAAAACGAAGCTCCAATACATCATATATTAAAGTAATTGCTGCAAATATGCCGATCAGTCAATTTTAGATTAAGTACAAAATGTGTGCAACATTATGACCCTTAGTATTTTCTCTATAGAAAATACATAATAAAAAATTATACATTTTTTATAACTTAATTAAAACGCGTCACCCTCACCCTAAGACCTTTCCTACGAGCCCCACAGTTTCTTCAAAAAGCTCTTTTTCGTGCGACTCACGTAATGTTTCATAAAACAACCTTATCGTCCAGTTGCCGATGTCGATTTCACTACTTAATTTTTGTTTTTAGTTGTGCTTTTATTATTATTATTCATTAATTCTTAATCCTTAAGTCGGGTGGTCGAAGAATTCTCACACTACCCGGGAGGTGGTATTTTTTATCCTAAAGTAATCAACAAACTTTACTTTCTATGGTTCTTTATTTTAATGTGATTTATTTATACAAAACATATGAAATTAAGTAACACAACATAAAATTATGAGTAAACAGGAATCAATTTATTAACATGAGCAGAAAATTGATAATTTTGCAGGGATTTACTTCAGGGGCCAATTGTCGGCTGTCACATTTCGATTGCTTGCTTCTATTGGTTTCACCAGTCACAAAACTGTATAACAGTGAATCTATGACGTGTCATACTAGAACCTACTACAACCCCAATATCTCGCAGGTACTCACCGGCAGGTAGTCACAGTCACCACGCCAGCTGGCAAACTGAATAGAGGGTACATACCTGGAGCCTCGCCACTCTGTCTCTAATGCCCTTTCCGCATGAGCAGATTTAAAATTTTGGGGATCAAAAAATATACCACTTTCTGGCTTAAGGAAATATTTCGTCAGTGTTTTCATAACTAAACTTACAAAACACTCTTTCTTAGAGGTGTAGTCTGACGTGGTATATCAGTATTCATTAAGAACAACCTTTATGTTTACAGAGAAACCAAACATATTTTATTCCAAATAATGGAGTTGCTGCCAAATGTCATCAACAGCCTTTCAGGTTTTACCACTGAGCAGCGCCTTCTTCTACGCTACGTGTTTGTCTTCAGATCTAAGCTAGAAACACGGGGGACCTACAGTTTAATGTTGAATCCGAGCGATAGAAACTTCAAAGAAAGTTTTTAGCATTAAGATCCTACTCTTGCCGACCAGATTGGAAAATGCTGTGTGGTGGGTTGCATCACAAGATTTTTATACGCTATTTAGTAATGCTTTAGAGTCGAATCGGAGTCTTAATCCCATTTTGTTCAGAAATCGAGCACTCTACCAACCGTGCTAACACCACACTTTATGTAATATGTAAACAATATTCATAATTTAAATCTATGGCATCACATCACTCTACAAATGGAAAGGATTTTACGAATAAAAAACATTTAGAAGTAAATAATTGTCAACAAAACAGTAAACATCAAAATTTGGAATCTTTTTGCAAGACTCTACATAACTGCAGGAATTACTTAGGTATCCAATACTTACAAGAAAACTAATATATGTAATGGATATTTAAATTCTAAAATAATATACAAAGTGATCCACTCACGAAAAAATAAATTAAGAGAATATCAGTCACTCTGGTTAATACATTGTATCGTATTTTGAAGGATCATTTGAAGACTAAAAACAAATACATTTTTGCAGCAAATTACGAGTAGACACAGCAAATAAATTCCCCGCAATATTTACTACCCCGTTGAACAACAGAGTAATTATTTTAGACCTTCAAAATCATATAATATTGTAATTCTACATTGATGAGAAATAGAAAAGCGATAGAGTATACTGTAGAACCAAGAATATTTTTAGTTTTTAGTTCTGTATATCTCCGCATATAAAATATTTGTATATATTTTCTTGAATCAAATTGCAGGCAAAGAATTGGAAATACTAAATTGCGTGAATTTTCTAAACGTAAGAGTTATTTATTGACGGTGGAAGACAATCAATACGATACATTTACATTTTGCAGTTGTTGAATTGATAGTGATTACATCTTACATCCACTATGTAATATTCTTAAATTAAATTGCGAAACTCCTTATTTAACCTTATTAAATAAAATTACCTATTCAAATTTTAGTTAATTTGCGTATGGACATTATTTTATGTTTTAAAAAACAGTCTTGCTCGGGAAAGTGAAGTACTGGATTCGGATATGAATTACAAAAATAATAAAAAACCATTTTAGAGCAATTATTGTAGGGTAAAAGATAATAAGAAAATATAGAACAGAGAGTAAAATGTAGGAAACAACCAAATTGAGCTGACACCGTTACGCTAAGTTACATAATATTTTGAAGCAAAGGTTTAAGAAACTGAATTATTAATTAAATGCATGGTAATGATATTTATTTTTCTAATTTCCGTATCAATTTTTATTGATAACTAGGCTTAGGATAATTATGCATTTGCTTATTTGCAGATGCAAATGCATATTTTAGTCATTTTTAGTAATAAATGCATATTTTAATTGCTTTCAGCATTAATGCATAATTTGCAGCATTTGTATGTTTAAATTGCATATTTATACAATGTTTTCTTATCAAGTAAAGAATCACTTCGTCAAGCAGTCTGGGAATTTCCAGAAATTTTAAATAATCTTCTAAACTCATTCATTCTATATTTAGAATAGGTAGGTACTTTCTTAGTTGTTAAGCTTCGAAAAACCAAAATACTTGAAAATGCTAAGAGGTTTACCAGCGTTTAGGTGGCCCTGTTGCGTTAACGGGAAAACCTGTGAAAGTTGAAAATTTAACAGTTCATCATTTCATCAACAGTCAGTTGTCTACCAGTTCCAATAGTGTGTTAACATCTTCAAGGTGCCGTAAAAAAGTGTATAAGTGCTATTTTAAACCAGTTTGTGAAGGACTACGATGATTTCACAGCAGATGAGCGTCTGTTATTTTGTAAATACTACAAAGTTCCTGTTGCGGCAACCAAAAAGTTCCAACTTACGCAGCATCTCCAAACCGGAAAACATGCAAGTAATAAAAATCAAAAACAGGAGAATAACCAAGGCAAGTGTTAATTTCTGCTTTACCAAGGCCTGGACTTAAGCGTCCAGAATTTATTGAAGCAATTTTTAAGGCTTTTATTTGCTGATATTCCGTTGACTAAATGAAAAAATAAATTCTTTGCAATTTTTGGAGAAGTACACGAAACAGAATATTCCAGACGAATGACATTAAAAAAAATTATGTTTCCGAGTTATATGCAGCAATATTACATAAGCTAAGAGAAAAAGTAACGGATCGCAGTATTTGGGTGTCTTTGGATGAAACAATCGATGCAGAACAAAGATGCGTAGCAAATTTTGTTTTTGGTATACGAAGAAAAAATAAATTATATCTGTGGACTTCAAAAGTCTTGGACAAAGTTAATCATTCAACAATTGCTGCTTTTTTCAACGACTCTCTAAACTTATTGTAGCCGTCTGGAATTATACATGAAAAAGTGCGAGTGGTTTGTTGTGATGCTGCACCATATATGTGCAAATCAATGCGATGGCTGCAAATTTTGTATCCAAACACCATACATGTGACCTGTTTAGCACATGGTTTACACCAAGTAGCTGACTTAGTTCGCAATCTTCATTCAAACGTTAACGTGCTTATATTGTCTGTGAAAAAGATTTTTCTCAAAGCACCGAGTCGTATGCAAAAGTTTCGGGAAGTTGCGGGGGGCGTTCCACTTCCGCCCGCGTCAATCATTACAAGATGGGGAACTTAGATCGACGCTGTTGTGGATTATGCTGAAAATTTTGAAATTGTGAAGCAAGTTGTTGATAAATTCGACTTTGAAGAACCACAGGGCATTGAAGAAGCACATGGTATTCTGAAGAAGAAAGGTATTTGAGAAGATTTGACTTGCATTTCAACTGCAATCTCTAAACTAGAAGCGAAGAGATTATCTTTACAAGACAGCTTTGAAATAGTAGAAGATATGGGTGAGGGTTTGACGAAACTCAAGAAAAAGGATTTTGTTAATAAATAAACGAAGTGCTGCCAAACAATACGGGCTATCAACAATGGAAGAGTATAAGCGGGGTGTTCCAAAATGAAACAGCCCTCGATGCAAGAAATGAACATTTAAATTCACTGACATTGTAAATTATGAATTTGTACCAATAGTGTCGTGTGATGTCGGGAGGGTTTTTTCACAGTACAAAAATATTCTCGCTTACAAAAGGCGCAAATCTACATTTGAAAATGTATTACACCACGTTGTTGTTAAATGCAATTATGATTTGTTTTCTAATTTAATTAATTCTAAATCAATAATTTTGTGTTTTTTGGTTAAACTTAATTAAATAATCTTGGATTTAAAAATTTTTGTGCATTTTAATAGAAAAATAAATATGCATTGATATAACCTTCATGTTTTTTTTTTCCTAGTTAGTTGACTTTTTAGTGCATATTTTTGATGTTTTTGGTGCATATTTGCATGCATTGAACTTATTTAGTGCATAATTATCCTAAGCCTATTCGATAACCTTTGATATAAATGGATAAAATCTATAGTTTATAACTAATTCACCACTTGACTAGCAATTGAAAAGTTCTATTATATTAGTTTACCTACATGTAATAAAGCATAATAGTGAAACTAATATACATACATATTAAATTTTAATGAAACTTTGACTTTGACTTTATTTAGTAGTGTATCTTTAATAACATAAGAAACTCTCAACAACAGAAATAATCAAAGAACATGAAACTTCTCAAATACATACCAAGAGAATGACGTGATTAGGAAATTCGGAATCCAACACCAAATTAGCGATACCTGTTAATCCGTAGCAACAACGACAATCAAAATTCAAAGAACCGTCTACGTATTACGTGCAACACAATGGATCGGTAAAACCAATTATTCCTTGAAACCCAGACTCTTACTCGTAGAACACAAGGATATTTTAAGAGAAACTTTAAGGATAAATATAATTGTAATATAAGGACGTAGGTACTGAAAAAGATCAACATGGTAATAAAATTATGGCAATCAATTAAAAATATAAAAAACCTTCGAACTAGAAAATCCCATAATTAAGTTATAACTCAACAAAAATTCCTATGAGATATACAGTGTATAACAAAATTTTAACTAAAATGCTGTTTACGTTTGGCTGACAACATACAAATCACCCTGTGTGGTAAAAAATTTAAATGTATAATATATACTGTTATTCAAATTAGTAGTCTTAGCATTACAGTAAACAAACTTTTAAATTTAATAATTAAATCTATCTATTTGGTTTTTCGACAAACACTTCTGTTTAGCTTATTTTTTCTTTTTATAGTCGCAACCATGAAATTTCCAAAATAGAAAAATAAGTTTTGTTAAGACCAAAAATGTGTTTAAACTGCAGGTAAGGTAGCCCCGAAAACATTAACTCAAACAACTACTTAATGCGGATTTAACAGAACTAGGAAATGATATAACTGCTCTCTTTTTAGTAAAAAGAACAAAATTTTAAAATCCGCTAGTATACATATATAATCAACGTCAGTGGTATGTCACCATGCAATTGCTTTAATATTGTACAATAGCTCTCGAATGATTTCTAAATCCACCGTTATCTACTCGATAAATGACTATAACATTAACAACCATCTTCATACTTCCGCATTTCTACCTATCGATGGTCGATGGCTCTCACTTCCTCTTCAGCAGAGTATCCCGAGGTGGACAAACTCTGTACGGGTACGCGTGCCGAATTATAAGGTGCCTGCTTACTGAACGGTGCACTCTCTCATTATGATCCTCCGCCTCACAACTCATTGAGATTGAGAAACACGTACCGCTAAGTTATGCAACTACTTTACTTTTCTACATATTTTACCTAAACCTCTTAGATTATGACCCGTTAGAGCGAATTGTTGTTGCTGATGTGGATTTTTAACGTCAAATTATGAAAATGCTTTTTTATCTGCACAATACGTCCAAACGTATTATTCTTCGGGATCCCGGTTTGAAATTGT
>JABXWE010045815.1:0-10623 GCA_014611495.1 Limonius californicus
ATCACGTGTTATACGTTCACGTTCTTAATACGATTCTAATGATTTCCAATGCCACCTCCAATAAGACAAACATTTAACAAATTTATAAATACATAATTATCTAGTAAAGAGATGCATAGATAAAGTATGCTCTTATACTTGCTTGCTGTGTAGCATTGGTACCTCCATGGCCTACTCATATATTTATCATAACAATATATATAATAATACCATCTGACTTAAAACATAAAATTAACACTAAAATTGTGATACATTGCTCAACGATTTACAATGAAATTGTGGCAGTAACTATGCATTCCTACGGACGAAAATAAGTCAATAAGCCAAGAATTAACATTGAAAGATAGTTTGTTAAATACAACCATAGGCTAATAACTAGTTATTCACTTATGATGCAACACGTTGGATTTCATATTACCACAATTTTTATATAAAATATTCTAATTTAATTTGTAGCACGAGTCGAGAATAGGCACAGCAAAAATAGAGATACTGATTGAATAGTAGAATGGGGAAATGAGTAATATTATGCGGCGGTATAGGATGTTAAATAGGGATAGACATAACAATAGATATTTTAAAATTAAATCTGTCATTCGCAGGGCAAAATTGATGTTTATGTGGGTTATCTAAAAAATATTAAACTTGAAATATTTCAAAATTTATGAAAAGTTTCTGAATTGTATTTCTACAATAGTTGAACGATTATGAAGTAGCTCTTGCCTGTCTCTTTCATATAATTATTATATAAATTCTTCTTCACGAAATACCTTCTGCACTGTATAATTCATTACCAATGACACAGGCCCACATGAACCTACAGCTTAAGAAGGCCCCGAAATCACGGAACTTCAGTGCATTTTACCTGCAAAAAAGTTTTATTACAACATCTCAGGTTTTTGAAGTGGGCCTTAGCCTGGTATCCCATAAAGACGATACCATGAACGTAGGCAACACACCCAACACATGATCAATGTTGGTAGTTGTCCTAATGACTTTCAACGGGGCAAACTAATTTTTAACAATTCTGCTGACTCGATCGAAAAACCAACCCAGATCTACGCCACACACAGTTAACTCGTCACAAACCAAACGTGAAATTATTGTAATTTTTCAATTTTTGCAAACCTATTAATCTTGAGAGAGCGCGGAGATTCTTTGTTATGCCTGTGGCGTACGTGTGCAGGAATGTATATAAACAAAGTGTTTACTGTTACTGTTTACTGTTTAAAGCGGGCTCCGAACCGCGGCAACATTCTTATACTTATTCCCCAGAGAAGGTGCTTTTGGTAGAAGTGGCTTTCCATTCCGAGGAAAAACGGCCGTACAAAAAACACTGTCCTGGACCTAGAATCGAACCTAGACCCTTCGGCACAGCAGTTCAACCCTCTGCGTCATGTAATCTAATTTAATATAAATATAATACGAGGGCAGCTTTTTAAGTTTTTACAAACGGCCACTAGGTAGCGCTATTGAGATGTGTTACTATTTACGCAAAACTTCGCATTCGTTATTGTGAAAATAGTGGCAGCTTAGAAATTAACAGAGTAGTTTGTTTACAGCGAGCGTTTAAAGTAAACAATTTTCTGAAGAAACATAAATTTCACGTGAAAGTTTTCGTTGAATGATTTTTTTCACGATTTTAGTAACGGCCTTACTTAACAACAAGGCATAGAATCGCTTCGTTCGACTTTTGGTAATGAAGCACCATCAGAAAAGACTGTTTACAATTGGTTTGCAGAATGTCGTCGCGATCATGCGTCCATCAGTGACGAATTTCGTGAAGGTCGACCGAAATCGGTTGTTATTGCAAAAAACATCGATGCTGTGCGCAACATGATTGAAAAAGATCTACATGTGACTCACAGTGAGATAAAGGTATCCTTAGGCATATCGAAGACTGCAGTACATTCGATTTTGCATTAACATTTAGCTGTAAAAGACATCTGTTCCCGGTGGAATCCGTATAATATGAACCAAGCACAAAAAAAAGGCTCGTGTTAATTGGAGTAAGGAAATGCTCAAAAAAATGCGACCGAGGAACTGCAAAATCCGTATACAACATTGTAACATGTGACAAAACTGGGATATATTCGTATGAACCGGAAACTAAGCAACAATCCACTGTTAGGGTGTTCCAAGATGAACCGAATCCCACAAAAGTTGTTCGTTCACGAAGCACTTCCAGGAAAATGACCGCTAGTTTCTTCGGTTGTACTGCACATGTCGCAACCATTCCTTTACAGGATCGAAGAACAGTTAATGCTGAATGATATACAACAATTAGTTTGCCCGAACTCATCTAACAAATCAAGAAAAACAACCAAAAACGTCGCATCATTCTTCATCATGACAATGCCAACTCTCACACAGCATGTCAAACAATTGATTATTTGACAGAGAAAAACATGGAATTAATGTCTCATTGCCCGTATTCACCTGATTTGTCGCCTAACGACTTCTTTGTGTTCCCGAACGTCAAACAAAAAATGCGTGGACAGCGATTTTCATCACTTCAAGAAGCTGTTGCAGCCTTCAAAATCCATGTTTTTGAGATACCAACTTCAAAGTGGAAAAAATGTTTCGAGAATTAGTTTGAACACATGCCAAAGTGTAGCTATATATCTTGAAAGCGAATATTTTGAAAACCAATGAAACAGTTTGTTCCAAAAAATTTTTCTTTCGTAGTGTTTGAAAAAACTTAAAAGGCTGCCCTCGTACAACATCTTAAACGGTCAAAGAATGTTAGAATGTTTTACAGAAGTTCATTGCCCATTTATGTTATTGTTCTGAACTTCTGTAAAGAGTAAAACGGAGAACCCCGTAAACTTGTCACGCAGTATACCACAAAACTGAAACGTGTAAAGTGTCAGAATCTGCGAGACGTTGTCTTATAATATGAAGTATAAGTATAAAGTGTTTACTTAGTAGCAATCGTGACTGAGATGGATTGCTGGACAGGCTTGTACGACGAAGGAAGCATCCAAATAAAATCCCCGCTAACTCATTACTCTTCCTTCTCGCACAGCAAACAAAGGCCTTCTCAAATGCAAAAATAAACAAAGAACAAGAAAATGTATTGGAATATTACAGTTCTGAACACCTTTTAATTGACCGGAACTCGCTGATTCATTGAGCAAGCAAACCGTTCGAATACTTTTCGAGCAAAGCAGTTGCTTGGCAATTCATTTCGGAAAATTTATTCATTCATTGAATGCTCTCGGTAATTTATACTAGCACTGCCACACAAAACCGTAAATACCCAGTGATAAATGTTTGATGTCACCTTCAGCGATTACGTTTGTGGTCTTTCCTTTTTTGGTCAACATTAATGTAATACTTTTTGCAGAATTTCTTTCTTGTCGGCTCTAGATTTGGTGATGGCGCATTACAGATTATTATGAGGACCATTTCTCCTCTAATCGCTACTCATTATTTTTCTAAAGGAATGACTTTTTGGAACTCCAGCGTAAAAGGTTATTCAGTGGGAAATAAGTTTGTCCCAAATATGCATTTTTCTGCTGATTAATTCGAATAAAATTCATTTGTGCTCAAAATGTGTATTAATTTGCTCGCATTTACGCCTATGAACTAAGAAACACGAGTCGTAAATAGGCCCCCAGAACGGAAATTACGAAAGTATAAGTACTCTGCAATATGTTACACATTTACATGCCTAATAAATAAGCATTTTAATGCAAGATAATTGAATACGATCAAGAACAATCAACATTTCGGCCTAAATTTCCACCTTTCCGACTATTAATTAAATTTGTGGCAGCCGCAGCTCAAATATTATCTTATTCATAAAATTATGTATGAAATTAGTTTGCTTCGCATGTAAACAACCTAAAGTTGACCTTTTACAGAAAACTGTTACGCGTATTAAACAGGGAGGAGGGAAACCAAAGCAGAATGGAAAAGAAAAGGCTATTTCAGAGCAGAACAATGGAAACAAGACTGATCACACAATAAGACGATCGGGAGTGGTTTCTAATAAGTTGAGGGCTCTCAATCCTAGTGAGATCATCCTTTCGATAGCTGTTTCCAAAACCTCCGATAAAGTTAAATTTATGAGAGGTCCATTTATAATACACATATTTAGGCTCTTCTCATGCAGGCGTAAAACGGGGAAAGAAGGATGATGGTTTTGAAACTGCTATGCTAAAGAGGAAAGTATTCGATTCTCACATCAATGAGTTTTCGTGGATTGTTTGTAAATCCCGTAGAACTATCAAACGAGTCCGGGTCCAACACCGGAACCGATTCTATAACCACAAGAATCTGTCCGCAATTTATGTGGATTTGACCTTCGTTACTATAATCGCATTACGATTCGAAAATTGAAATTGCTTTTGAATTATAAAATGGAATCTGATCTGGATTTAGAATTACTTTCCCACCTACAATCAAAGCTTTGGGTTTGATTCCAAGAATTTAACAAGAGCCAAATGAAAACAAAAAGATCTTAGCAATTTATATTTCTATAATTTACAAGGTTTACGGTACTGTGGGAATTACTTTTCAAATTTTGCAGCTATAGCCCTATAGGTAGAAATAATTTAATTTATATATTACACTGTTTTACATGGAATACAAATTTTTCAAGCAGTTGTTGAGCAGTGGTTATTGCCTACTGTGAATATCACTTAAATGTACGATCAACAAATAAATATTTAGAAAAATATTCGTAGCTCATAACAGCATCTCTTAAGAATTGCTTTAGAAGATGTGGAAAGTATAATATCAGAAAAATAATACTACCTGTATAACCCAAAAACAACATAACAGAAGGCAGTATGCAAGAGCAAGCAGGAAAGTAAAAAATTGGCAAAGAAAGCAAAAAAATGAATCATGGAACAAGAGATGTAAACAGATAGAACAATATATTGGAAGAAGCGCAATGAAAAATTCCTGGTAATGTATTCCAAGTTTAAGGCGGGAAAACTAGAACAAGACTAATATACAGATGATTAAGATGGCAAATAGGTGTACTACCCCGAAATAGCACAATACAAAGAATTCTACTGCATAGAGCCGAAACTTCGCAAATAATAAAAAGGATTTATCAAAGATTGGACGCAGGTCAAAAGGACTATTTAAGAAGAATCCGGGTGCCTCAAGGCTTTAACATATAACCAAGGCGGATCTTATACAAAGAATGGAGATCAAACAAACAGCGACAGCAGAAATACAAACACGAAGACTAAAATGTTGTAGGCACATAAGACGCATGGCGAATCGTCAATGACGAAAAAATTGTAGCAGTGGTAGCCACCCGAACGTGGAAAAAAGAAAGACTCAAAGAAGAATGAAATAAACAAGTGCAAAAGAACATGCAACGTCAAGACCTTGATAAGTATTTCTCTGGAGGTCCCTTGGGAAATACAAATGCGCTATTATTAGAATTGTTGCCAGGTAAGTAGAAAATTTTGGATAATTTATTCACACTTTGCCTGTTGCTAGAATTGTTTCAGAATATTGTTTGATAGCTAAAACGTCATAAATACAACCTTGCATAGAAAATTCGAATCACCATTAATTTTATTAAATTCCTAGTTGATCAAATTATTTTAATTTTTAGGTTGATTCTTTTAAAAAAACAATTAAATTGTTTATAAATTCGATTCGTTGAAGTTAAATAAGTTAAGTGTTTAAAACTTCTACTTTCATAATCCAGATTTGACGGTTCACATTCAGTTGACATTTAGGTACGTCAATCGCAGAATTCGAATTCGATTTTCGAAGAAACTTTTCTTTTTTAAATTCACGGTGTGGCCCTTGAAAATATTTTCAAATTCACGAACAAACAATAAATAACGTTCATGAGTAGTTCTATTATTTACAACTTAACAATATTCGGAAAATTTATAAATTTATTGAGAACCAGAGCGTGTTCGGTGTTCAAAAGCCTACTATCCTTTAAATAACTAAGTCAACCTCAATATTTTGTGCGGGTCATCAAGGAGATGAACAATATCAGGGGAACAATTAGAAAGTGTAACACTTTTATCTGAAATCTGTGACACGTCTTCCAATTTTCTATAGCTAATCAGGGATTAGAACACAAGAGCAAAATTTAAATAAATATAAATTATACAAATAACTTTTGTATATTTTAAATTATCTTAAATCTGAATTAATTTGCTTGTTCGCCAATTAATTCCACATATTTTTATATACCACACGGATGCCGTCTAGAATTACAAATTACAAAAATCTACACAGGAAAGGTCCAAATTCAAATAAAACACGTATTTATTTACATATTTAGTACTCCTATCATCAAGTTCTAAAAGAAATCTGTTTGCAGATAAGAGACCACAAACAGGGATGGCAAAAGGTTCAAACGCTAGTACATTAACAAATACAATTCTACGCCAGCCTGCAGTCTTGAAAAATTAACATCAAACAGCACAGCCACAAAAAACCCCATCGGAAATGACCAAACTTTGTTGAAGAGTTTATTTCAGAGTCTTACTCAATAATAATAGTTTAAGAATAAACTGTGATTAAATATTTAGGAATAAAATAGCACATCAATATATATGTGTATATATATATACAGGGTGTTTTGAAATTCGCGCCCACGGACTGCGGGATAGTGTTATGCGACAAAAACTAAACAAAAAGTTCCTCTACCATTTTTCCATCAGACCACTATTTTTCGAACTACCGCGGTTTTAAAAATCTGAAAATCGCAGAAAAAAAGTGTTGAATCTCAACTTATGAGTGTTTAATCAATTGGTTAAACTTAATAATAACAAATTTTAAAAACAGAAGGAGGTTCATACTATAATTATGACGAGTACGTAATTACAACATTTGTTCAAAATGTCCGCCGTGTGGTACTAAACAAGCTTCAGCACGTCGTTGTACTGCTCGAACAGAGTTGCGTACCATCTCCGGTGTTATTTCTCACGCCGCCTGAAACACGCGGTTTTGCAGCTCATTCAGATTGGCCACTGGTGTTTTGTAGACCCACGATTTTAGGTAACCCCATAAAAAGAAGTCGCATGGCGTTAGATCGGGCGAACAGGCGGCCAAGCAATTGGACCGCCTATGCCAATCCAGTGGTCAGGGAATAAATGGCCGAGGTAGTCACGTACAATTAACGCGAAATGAGAGCCTGCTCCATCGTGCAAAACCGCGTGTTTCAGGCAGCGCGAGAAGTAACACCGGAGTTGGTACGCAACTCTGTTCGAGCAGTACAACGACGTGCTGAAGCTTGTTTAGTACCACACGGCGGACATTTTGAACAAATGTTGTAATTACGTACTCGTCATAATTATAGTATGAACCTCCTTCTGTTTTTAAAATTTGTTATTATTAAATTTAACCAATTGATTAAACATTTATAAGTTGAGATTCAACACTTTTTTGCAATTTTCAGATTCTTAAAACCGCGGTAGCTCGAAAAATAGTGGTCTGATGAAAAAATGGTAGAGGAACTTTTTGTTTAGTTTTTGTCGCATAACACCATCCCACAGTCCATGAGCGCGAATTTCGAAACACCCTGTATATATACCAAATTATACCAGTTACTCAAAAGTATGCAAAAACTTTGCTAATTATTCGAAAATTGCGACAGATGTAGTAATTAACTATTCGCCATTCGATATGTGTCACAGCGCCTGCGTGGTCCAGTAATTAGGGCACCGAGCACCTGTGCGGAAGGTCGACTATACTAAATGCCTAGCGGGCGGCCTACCTTTTTTTTTTTTTGCTCATTTATACTACCGTTCTCCCCCTCGGAACCGCTTTCGCATTACTTCAGGGAGGTGCGGGCGTCCCTTACACACTAAACATTAATGCAACATGCACCCTAAACTTAACTAAGCAAATGCGGTTGCCCCAGTCGGGATTCGATCGCCCCAACGGAGCGACTGCATTTACTGTGACCTCGAGTGGCCAATGCGTTCCCGCACTCGACCACCGCGGTACCCGCGGGCGGCCTACCTAGTAGCTTTAAATAGTTGAGTATTTGCGTTCAAATAAACAAGGGGTTGGCGTGAGGTTGTCCAATGTGTAATACCCACCACTTCTCCGCGTATCATGAACCTGGCCCGCGACAACCAGGCAAGGATATGGGAGCTCTGACCTATCGCCTTGAAGGCCAAACTCCTACATACTCCTTCACCTTAAGAATATGCAATTGGTATTTTTTAGATCTATATGTAAAATTATGCTACTAATACTTGTGGAGGTCGTTTCAAGTATACTTCTAATACCAAAGTTCAAATTATATTCTACAGTCTTCGTTAAAATGAAATTTCCATAGTAAAAAGGAAAACTCTGCGGAAGTACATAAATTAATCTATAAATTGATTGGAGAATAGCGTAGGTTTACCTGGACATATAAAGCATAAATTTTAAGGATTTCAAATATGAAGTTGGTTTAATGTACTCAATTTCCATACTTATTGAATATATCTCCAATAACGTGTTCGGTAATTAATTTTTGAAATCCCTTGAGTCAACATAGAAATTTGCTTTGGTATTAATAACAGCCTCGACCGAATTTGCAAATAAAGGGATGTTGTTTGTCCTTCGGCGCTCAGCTTCGCCGCACTGTACACTTTTTGCGGATTTTTCAAACGGCGGGATACGGTTGCGCCAACGCTAATTCTCGCATGTCATGAAACAACAAAACTGACTAATTAGGGAAGCAGCGCGGTTGTTTAAAATTCTCTCAATTAACACCAGAACGAACGGGCGCGGTTTGATATCGCGCTTGTTTAAAATTGCGGGCAGATTTAATTATTTCCCTGCTCGTCCGAACCGATAAATAAATTAATCAATTTGCCGGCTAAAAAGTCAAAGCTTTCCCAGTTTTTCTTTTCTGGGCAAGCGGACGTAATTAAATGATTATTCTGGATGCTCCGCCAGATGCGGCCTATCATTAAAACGTTGTAATAGGTCGGGCGACATTGTCCTTACTAAAGGGCTGCACACATTTTACAAGCAGGCGTAGGGTAGAGGCACAATTAAGTGGTAGCTGCTTCCTTCGGTACTTTACTGCTGAAGCCCCGGCCTTTTATAAGCGACCACACCCAGGAGGTCCCTGTATTGTATTAATGAAGAAGTTCTTTCATTATCATGAATATTAATTGGCGATTTGAGGATCCAGAAGATGGGATATAACCTTTGCCTTTGCTCACCCCGGGGTGTTTAATTAATAACACGAAAAGTGCCAGATTATATCATAAATATTATTATTAGGAAGATGGGTTAGAATTTAAGACGAGCTTCCTTTTCAGTACCGTTTATGCTGATTATAAAAGGGCCTTGTATCAATACCGGTGATCAGCAATCATTTAGTAAAAAAATACAATCTGTACGCTACGCATTGTATTGTCATCAGATAGTGTTAAAAGCATAGAATGTACTTCAAACATAATTCACATATTATTATGTTTAGAGAACGATTTGGATTTAATTATTATAGTGGGCAAAACTCATTGAAATTTGATAATAGGAAATCTTAATTCATAATTGTATAGAAAGTGCATCTCTTTTTCAGTTTTACAATAATTAACTTTACTGGAAGCATTAAGCCTTAATTTAGAATTAATTTAAAAACTGTATACACCTGAATAAAAATTATAAAAGCGTCCTGGCAATGGAATATTTGCCAACGTTTATGATTCTAACACCAATGAATTATCCAAATCTGAGTAAACTCACTAGCAGATTACTACAATCTATTGCGGCTGACTCTGTCTCGCTACGCATCAGCTGCTACCCTCTGGATTCCATCTCATAATATCAAAATCAAATTTCAAAAATGGGCATTGTATTAATGTATTTTTTATATCTACAATCAATCACTTTACTACCATAGAGACTGCCATGTTAAAAAGGCGAACCTTAAATTTAAGAAGCAGGTAACACACAATATATCTTATACATGACTATAATTTTAAAGCCATTTGTTTCGGATTTCACATTATTTTCAGAGCTGGCAAGTTGAGGACATGAACATCTAAAAGAAAATTTAACAATTTTTTTAATATGTTATGCGGAGTACAGCAAGGCCTCTATCTTTGTATTAACTCAACTGATTAATGGTCATTTTATCAAAAATGCGATCTACAGTCTCCACATTACAGTTTTGCATATTTTGCATATTGCAGATCAATTCTAAACGGTCGTTGTCTGCGGTTTTAGCTGTTACAACTAACAAAAATTTATGTAGGTATAGCTAGGATATCATCAAAACACATAATTTTAATTAGCAAATTAAACTGTTATTCCATTCAGTAATAACATACACTGCTGGAAACTGAAACACTTAAATTTACATTATTTTTACAATTGTGTGTATACAGTTATGATAGTACGAAAGCATTCGAAATTTTGTCAACGTTAAGTGTACTTTTAGGTTTCTACAATAGCTGTTCACGATGTCTTTCTATTGACTCTATCACGCTACACTTCTTCTGCCATCCTCTGGATTTCATCCCGTGATAGAATAAGACTTTTCAATATAGGTATATATATATATATATATATATATATATATATATTGTCATAGATGATAAATGGTCCACATTGGGACTGACATTATTAAATAAATTCTTGAAAATTGACACTGACAGATTATTTTGACAAATAATTTAA
>JABXWE010045817.1:0-16034 GCA_014611495.1 Limonius californicus
GGGGGGGTATAAAGTAAATAATTAAAATTATATTTTTATTATAACGTCACTTTTAACGTTTCTTCTTCTTCTTATGTCGCCGTCTCCTGTCGAAGGTTGGCGATCCAAATGGGTATTGCGATTTTAGAAACTGCGGCTTGGAAATTTTCTGCGGATGAACACCCAAATCATGTTCTCAGATCTTTTAACCAAGAGTTTTGGGGTCTTCCTACTGATCGTCGTTCCTGGATTTTTCCCTCTATGATCAGTCTCAGTAACTCGTATCGTTCGCCCTTCATCACATGCCCTATGTATTGTGTTTTTCTTTCTTTGATGGTGTTCATTAGTTCTCTCTGTTTATTCATTCGTATTAGAATTTGGTGATTGTTTACCCTTTGCATCTATGAAACACGTAGCATTCGTCTGTATAAGTAAGCATTTAATCTTTTCTCAATGGTTTCACATTCACTTCTTTACACCTTTGGGTCAATACGTTAAGAGCAAGAAGTACTTCTCGTGTTCCGAAGGCATTCCGAAATCCAAATTGTGTGTTGTCTATTTGGAATTCGCATTTTCTGTAGATGCGTGTGTGGATAAATCTTAAGAATGTTTTTAGCACGTGGAACATGAGGCTTATCATGCGGTAGTCGTCAGATTGGGAGAAGTTTGTTCTTTTCGGGATTCTTATAAATGTGGACTTACTAATCGGACGGTATCTTGCCTGTTTCATATATTTTGTTAAACTAGCGATGTAGGCTATATGATCTAGGCTTTTACTTTCGTTATCTGCTATTATTTTAAGAATTTCTCCATGGATTTTGTCAGGGCCCAGTAGCTTTTATGTTTTTAAGTATTTTTATAGCGTGGATTACTTTACTTTTAGCGATTTCAGGTCCTTTTTCATTTATTGCCTGATTTTCTGAAGGTCGTGGTTCATTAGGCCTATCGTCATTGAAAAGTTCTTCTAGGTAGTCTTTTCATCTCCTGAGTTTGGCTTCTATGATTATTTCGTTGTTCGAGTCTCTTAGAGTTGTTGTTTGGTGTTTTCTAGTTCTGACCGTCATTTCTTTTACTTTTTTGTGTATGTTGAACATATCGTACCTTTCTTGCAGCAGTTCTATTTCTTGGCATTTTTCTGACATTAATTTCTATTTTGCTTCTCTACATTTTTTTCTGATAATTCTATTTGTTTCTTTATATTGCGTTGGTCGTGTTTTATATTTTCTCCGTTCACTCATGAGATCTAGGATTTCCTGTGTCATCCATTCTTGTTTCTTGTTATTGTCTCTAAACCCAATGTCCTGCTCCTGAACATTTGCTATTTCGTTTCTTATCGCGTTCCAAGTAGTCTGGATTTCTTCTTCAGATCGTATGCATGCTTCTATTGTCTTTAGCTCTTGTGCTATTTTACAACTTATTTTTTCTTTTACTTCAGGATCCTTTAGTTTGTCAATATCGATACGTTTGGTCAGCTTTTTTCACGTTTAATTATTTTAAACTTCTTTATTTTAAGGTCCATTACAACCGGATTATGGTCACTGTTGATGTCAGCACCAGGGTAAGTTTTTATAGATTGTATGTATTTTTTGAAATCCATATTTACCAAAATAAAATCGATATCATTTCTTACTAATCTTTGTTTATTGTCGGTTGGCGCTTTCCAAGTACATAGTCTTCTTGGATGTTGCTTGAAGAAGGTATTGGCGACAAGAAGGTTATTTTCGATACAGAACTGAACCAGTCTGTCACCTCTGGCGTTTCTTATGCCAAGACCGTATGCTCCGATGATATTTCCTTCTACATTAGCGCCAATTTTGGCGTTGAAGTCTCCAATAACCATGGTAATTTCTCCTTTTTTGTAAGACGTATTACTTAATTTATTTTAATGTAGAATTCACTATTTCTTGTTCTGTTTTATCCTTCGTTGGGACACAGATCTGGATAATGTTCAAATTTCTATGTGTTGTTTGCAGTTTTATGAAGATAATCCGTTCGCTTACGGATGCAAAATCTATAACTGATACTGCAATTTTGTCTGCAAGAATTACAGCTGTCCCATATCTGTGTTTGTTGTCATTTCTTCCAGAATAGTATATATATCTTTTCTGCGTTCTCTGTTTTCCTGATCTGGGACATCTGACTTCGCTTAATCCTAGCATATGTAGGTTCATCCTTTCCATTTCTATTTCTGCATTTGCTAATTTACCTGGCATAAATAAGCTGCGAACATTCCATCTAGCAATACGTAGAGTTATATCACATATTTTGAATTTTGTTTTGTTTCTTAGATTCTTATTGTTATACCTCAGAGGAATTCTTAGCACCGTCTCCTCATTTAAGAGCCCTGGACTGAGGGCCGTTATTCCGTTTTGTTCAGCCATTAGGATTATTTGGAAATTATAATATATTCCTCGATACCACCCATATCTGGAAGGCATTCCCCTTTCCGCCCCCTGGGGAGACGCCCGATGAGGGATCTAGCAATCCCATACGGGATTTAATGTTTAAACGTAAACAAATTTTAATATTTTCTCTGGATTCAAGTAGGTACTGTAAACTACATTACACAGTATCAGTGAATGCGTAAGGAGGCCCTTCTAGGGTTTTATATTTGTCAGATCCATTACTTTGTAACAATTTGAGCTTCGTCAGAAGAAAATTGTAGAAGTCATTGCTTGAAATATTTTTCAAATGCCTTTTACATACTATTAGCGCTTCCATATTTTTTACGAGGAAACGCTCTTTCTCATCTGTTCCTAGCGAATTTGTTATCGAAAATATTCGTTCTGCTGCTGCACTTCTTCTTGGAATAGCAAGAGCAAATTCAACAATGATTAGGATATTTGAAAGACAATTTTTTTAATATGTAGAAAATTATATATGACACACCATTTTTGTACAACCCTTGTAGAATTCTTATTCCACTCCGAAAGTCTTGTATTTATTAGGTTTACCACATGGTTAAGTTGATCAAAAAATCTATCTTCATCCATACTATCAATATATTTGTTAGTTTGTATTAAATACTTTAAAGTTCCTTTAATTTCAGCGTAATGAGAACAGTCCATTATTTGAATCCAACTGAACACTTTAAATAGTTCGAAATTGATACCCCATTTCTCCATATACATAAGGTATTATGATATTGGTCCACTTTTACTTTCAAGGATTGCTTCCTAAATAAACTTTAAAAAACCTCTTACCGCCACCATATTTAGGACATCTAAATACGTATTTCGGCAACTAAGCTGCCATATTCGGTAGGAACATGAACTAACTAAAGTAACTTGGCTGAGAAGTACCTCTCGAGATAAGTGCTTGACCAAGCCAACAATTGAACTCTAATGCTAATAATCTAACAAACAAAGGCTTAAATACTAAATCTCCGTTAAAATTCGTTACGCCTAACCGGTTAAGGTATTATTTTCAAGAAATACATTAAATCTGCATTAGGAATTGGGGCATTATCTTAATTTAAAAGATCTGCCCTATTTTTGAAAATATAAGTGCTCTCATAGTTTAGACTCTGAGTAAATTGACAGATACGTTAGGCCAACTACTCTTTGTTTGTCCCCAAACCGCTATCAAGTAGAGGACAACATCTACGGACAGCATGAGGATACTGTAATGCATAATAGCATTGGTTGCAAGTCTTTTTATGAGTAATTTGGAAATTGCAGTTAAAAATAATGCAAAATACCTCCCTAGGGTATGGATGGGTATGGATCAGGTATGTGGATGGTATATTTACCGTTTTCGATACTGCTACAAACAACATGGATGATTTCGTTAACCAACTAAATTCCAAATTACAGTGAATAAAATTCACTTATGAATTAGGAAATAAAGGACAGTTACGGTTTCCTAAAGTATTATATATTAGAAATGACTGCAAAGGATCAGAATTTGATATTTACAGGAAAGAAAGCAATGTAAACAGATTTATAACCAAAGGCTGAAATCATTGATTTCAACGTAAAAGGGCGGCCTTTAATTTTGTGCTTCATAGACTATTTACCTTTCCATTAAATCTAAATCGATACCGGATTGAATATGGGTACATCAAAAATATTGCTTCCTACGATGGTTTCTCTCCACACGTCATTGATAATTTAATTAGAATACTTAAGCTAAGATTAAATGTTCGTAATTCCACGACCTTACATTGTTCCCACTTTGAAGAAGTCGCCAGTAATTTCATCAACATTCCGTTTCATCCCTTAACCAAAGGCCTTGATAAAATATGCAAACAAATCAATACCAAACATTTGGAACTTGTTGGGAAACCATAAAACAAAGTGAAAACTTTGGAAAATTCGGGGAAATTACGAAATTGACTGTTCTAACTGTAGTGGAAAATATATTGGGCAAACGAAACGTAATATTGAGATTAGGTTTCGAAATTTGAAAACGGCAGCCTATGTTTAATTTTATTATACAACATCTATAATTGTTCAGCTACTTTGCATGCTGAAATAGTGTCTCCTTCTATCTTAGTTACTGTATCACATTACGTTTTAGCTAGCCCTGTAAAAAGTACAACCATACTGTGGAAACACGATCACTAAGAAAAGTACTCAAAATTGTGGGGCATTTGTCTTAAGATAAAACGAAGGATTTTAGTCCTGGAAATATATCTATAATTTTTGTGATTACTGAGTGCAAGGATAACCATCGAGTTTTGCATGCCTGGATTTAAATTCCCGCGAGTATGATTGCAAGCACAAGAAATGGCAACATCACAGAACAGATAATTGTCGTCCCTTCTTGAGTTTTTCGGAACAACGGGATACGAAGCCGTTAAAACGGAACATATGTCACCCTAAATGATAAGGTATATCAACTAAGTACTACATTTATGACGATGGATATATCAAGCTACCTTTGTTTAGCAACATAGACAGATATTTTAAAAATCAGTATATTGAGGACGTTTATACTTGTATCAAATTCGTTACCGTAATAATGTACCTATTGACAATATACCGCAGCTTTTCTGAATGGATATGTTGATGTAACTGCGTTTATCAATTCCGGCGAACAACTTAACTCTTTGTCGGGAGTTATATTATATTATTAATTAAGTTAATTTCCGTCACATATAATAATTTTGTAAACCATATACTGTACGAATTAGTAACATATGACACTATTCTAGGAGAAATATTTTGAGAAACTATATTTACTGGACATTATTTACATAGTACATGCTAGTTTAGATAGACAAAATTCTTTGTGTACGTTTGAACTACGTTATTGGTTACAAAAACGACAGGAAATGAATTATTTCTGTTACCAACAGAACCCATTCATTAATAGTGCACGACACTAGCTTAAATTATATGTAATGATATAGCTGTGCTTACCAGCATACGCGAACGTCCTTTAGAATAAATATTTTGGTAAGACACTTCCTATACACCATCATCGTCGTGATCCTCGTTTGTACCGCTTGCGCAATGTCGAGGCATTGTGAGGCAAGGCTAAGCTAGTTTGTGCTATGTACAGCATAGCCCGACTCTGGGGTTACCCTGTTGGTGCGAAACCGTGCTGGACTTGCCTGGTGTGAGGATGTTTTTGTTTATGGTCTTGTTACTCCTCTAATACGACCGTAATACGAGGAGTGCTATTAATTTGATCCCCAATGGCAAAAGGAGACCGGGAGGCAGTGCCAAGTGCTGAGACGACGAAAAATCTTTGAAAAATGTATAGTCCACAATCTTCACATTATACGGTTTGGGAGTTTTTCTAGCCTCGCTGGTTACTGTTGCATAATCACGAAGCAAGTGAATTTCCCGATGTCTAAGGTTTCTTTCTATAACACTGTGAACCGAGTCACACTCCATTTGAGTGTGGCCGGTTTCAAGGTATTTTTGGAAGATCGTAATTTCATACCGAATGGCAAAATTTAATAAGGCATTAGCGAGGACATTATTCCGGTTCTGGTAGCCGCAACCATCGGAGTAGATGACAGTGGGTATTTTGCAAGGAGTTACACAGTTGTCTTCCAGATAATTGACGATGCAGGTTGTAAATGTGCTTGCTTTAAGCTGGATATTTTGATCTTCCGAAAACCAATAGCAAGTGGCATCTCGAGATTTTAAATCGTATACTGTGAAGTTATGGCAGCACAAGTTTGTTTTGAAATATATTTTGTTAGCTGGAAGATAGGGACATAACTTCACAGCCTGTAAGTTCATTGTAAGTACTATGAGTTGTCCTTTATCTGCTTCTATTTTGTCATTCATTTTAGCCTGCCTAGCATGTTCTTTCCGTTGAGTATGGGTGTTGTGTTCTTCTTCTGTAACATTTCCGTATTTAAAAGAAAAGCATACATCGCATTGATCGTTTTTCGGCGTATATAACCCCAAGTTTTTCCCAGTGAAGATTTTAGTGAACACATTGCGACTTAAAGGAGTTATACCCTTTTCTTTACAAAAATTGTCGACATAAACTCCATATAATTGGGTCATATTTTGAAACGAATACTCCAAATACAATTTTAGCGTGTCACGACGACAGTAGTGCGAAGGAAGTTTGGGTAGGCTATCAAAAAACTCTCCCAAATACTTGTAGCTTTCAGCATGCCTTTTTTTAACATGGTCTTTTGTGGTAACTCCTGTGGAAGACTCTTCAAGTATACCGTAAGAACTATTGTCCACCCAATACTGAATAGTCTTATAACCGATAGCTAAGGTGTTGATAAACATGGTACGACATACTTGCAAGTTTACATTTCCATCATTTAGGTAGTAGGTATAAGTGCCCTTCCTTCTTGAGTGCTCTTTTGTCTTTTTATGGGTTGGAGTTTTAAATACATGCGACGCTATAAATACCTTCCACTGATCCCAATTCATAATATTCCAGAATTTACTAAACATTTCGTTCCTGCATTTTTCTGTAAATTCCTGGCAAAATCTTACTTTCGCATTCTTGCATTTTCGTGAAGTACAAATTGCTTTCAAAGTCCGCTCTGCTCTTGGACAGTTGTGCTTTATCTTTTCTCCCTTTTTTTTAGTAAATCCTAGATACGCTTTACCTTTCATTCTCAGCCTTATTTTTATTTCTGACCCATTCATTTTTATCAGGTTTCCGTTTTCTTTTTCTTGCACTGTTTATTTGATTTTCGTTATTTATATCGGCCCCATCTTCATTTTTCTCTTCCGTTAACTCATTTTCACTATCAGTGCTATTGTGAGTACTGTTAATATTTGGTGGTTCATAGGTTTCATCATCTTCCTCATTACTGGATAATCCATATGGAACAATGGGATTATTTTGTTCGGTTTCTTTGATTTCTATTATTACTCTTTGGTCCATTATATAATCCAAAGGAGAAGAATTAATTTCGGCATCTTCATCAAAGATATTATCACAAGGATCACTTTCATCACAGTCAATGTTTCGTTTACTATTTGGTATAATATTTAGTTTTATCTAGCAGTCTTCTAGGTTGCAGTCTTTAGTTTAGTTTGAGTTTGAGTAACATATTCAAGTAAATCTAAATCGTCAGCATTCTTTGACGTTGAAGCAACATTATTTTCTAACATTACGTCGTCCATTAAAACTATCGGAGCATTTTCCAAATCTAAAATAATAAGTATCTGGGGAAGATCTTATATTAAAATTTTCTTTATTCTCGTCTTCAATATCTAACCAGTTATCTTCATTTTTATTTTTGGCTTCCCCACCTCTATCATCAGCTTTATGTTTGCCCAAATCAACCAGGGAAACTATTCTTAACGTCCTGTTAGACAGCATGGTGTATCAGAGATCAATTGAATAATATTTCCTATCTGGGTTTAGATCCGTTGCGATTAAATGCAAAATCTCCTATCTGAAAAAAGACAAAAAAGATGTTTTACAACTATTTGACTGTTATTTTTATATACACAAATACAAATATTTATGCATTTGAAGGTATATAAGTGAAACAAGAAGTGAAACGCATCAAAAATAAGTTTTTTTCGGTTGAAAACAACGAGAACTCTGGAAGCGTTCCGCCCACTATAATAGCACCATACAAACTGACGACATAGGAGTTGTTGCAACAAGTTTTCTGCTGGCATTCAAGTGGGAGCAGTTACAATTCGAATTTTAAAATACCTAGGAATTTTTTTCAGTTTAGGAGACCTTCGCAGTACATGTATAAGGATAGGTACATTCCAAATCTACCAATAACCTATTTTCATTAAAAATGGCAGATAGGAGGTATTGCCAGGTCACCCGCGAAGGGCTGTATAGATGTTAGAATGTTGTTGATGTTTACTGTAAAGAAAATGTATTCTTATTATTTATGTTAATGAAGTTTACCTATTTGATTAGTATACCAAATATTCTACCTTAGCGCTGAGGAGAAACACGTGGCAGAGAAGAGGCCAATGCCCAGCAGTGGGACGAAAAGGCTGTCAATGATGATGACCAGTCATTCTAACACGTAAGTAATTCTTAAGTATTTTACTTATTTGAATAATGATGTTACAATAGTGTTAAATTGTTTATTACTTACTTGATCTTGAATCAAACGATAGTATTTCTAGTGCTGATTAAGAGTTAGAGCTAATTCCCATTTTTACCTTTCAAAATATATAAGCTTGTGTGGAAAATTATATAAAAATTTATGCCTGAAAGATTCTTTACTGCATCATATGTGTTGCTCAGTTGGCAGAACGTTCGCAAAATGTCGATTATGATTAGGGTTCGATCCCTCAGTATTACCCTACAGTGTATAAAAATGTAGTACTGCAACCCGCAATGTACAATTCCCCAATCTGGTTGGCAACCGTGTGGTCTCTACGCCAATAACCTTTGGAATTTCTGTTGTTTGGATTCGGGTTAAGCTCTACGTCTCGCGTGTATCTACGTTAGCGCTGACAAGAAGCAAGTGGCAAAGAAGAACAGTGACATGAAAAAGATGCTAATAAAAAAACTACAGCGACATTAATTAAGAATCGTTCCATAGAGATACACTTATGTATTAAGAAATTTAACGCATGTTTATCTCTGCCCAATTGTTTCTGTTCTCTAATATTTGTGCACACACTATTCACAAGCCAAAATATTAGCGTTGTCAAAGCAGTTGTGACGCCAAATATTCATGCTCCCAAATGACGTTGATAGACCTACCACAATCACGGATCCTCTACCAGTACGGCTGCATTAGAATATGGAAATATGGATAACAGTATTTATATTGTTATAGATATACCAGTATGGTGGTAGCTCAATTGGCAGAGCGCTCGCGTTCTGAGCAAAACGTCGATTTGGTTTGGGTTCGAAACCTCAACATTACTGCGCAGTTTATAAAAATCTTATACTGCCATTAACCACACATAATTTCCCAATCCGACTTACTACTGTGACATCTTAATTCTAAAAACCTTCTCTGGAATTTATGTCGTCCGGATTAGATGTTAAACGAAAGGTCCTCGGTGTTCCTACATTAGCGCTCAGGAGAACCACGCGGCAGAGAAAATGACGATGCCCAACAGTGGAAGAAAAACGCTGTCAATGATCATGATGCTGATGATGATGATGAGATATATCTATGTATGTATATGAAAGTATGACGTATCGATTTTTATGGAAACACCAATATCTTGAGATTTATCCGTATTTCAATTTACTGATATTTTAGAACTTAATTCCAATATCAAACGCTTGTAATGTTTAAACGCGGCATGAAATAGATTATACAGTTTGTATTAATAAAGTTTGTAACGATTTCCGCGCCTAAAAGAAGGAAACCCTTTATACATATTTAGTTATTCTCAAGCTTATAGGAATTTTTAATATTTCGAAGTTATTGTTTCTGTCAAGTCGACGCAAGGCGTTTTGGAGTTTCAAAAAGCTGGGGGGAATGAGATTCTAAGACACTTTTCGTAATTAAGTCAGTGGATTAAGCATTGTCAACCTTACCGGAAGCATATTGTGAATAGTGAATTAGTTATTGAAATCGTATGTCGATTGGGAATTAGTTTTCCGCTTTGAGAGTCACTACACAGGAGCATTTTCCATAGTTGTAGGGAAGCAAATCTCCAGGAATGTATTTCCAATATAGAATTTACTCCGGTTAGTTTTTTGTGATAGGCCAGTGTCCGTCTACTGGTGAGTTGGTTATGATCAGAAAACTTTTGTCTTGTCTTAATTACCCGAACCTTAATTCTAATCTCCGATAAATTTAATTTAGGCAAAATTCGTACGGCTGGACTTCCAGAAATTAAGGCGACGCATTAGAAAAACTCTACATTAATACGTATTGTTCAATTTGATACGTTGTCATCGTCAAGCAACCTTGGGAAGGTTTTACCTGAACCGAGTGGACGCCTGGGTCTATAGATAGGGAGTCTGGTGTGCGGTTGAGCTGATTGCCGCCATATCTTGATCAAGGGAAGTGCATTTTAAAAACTGTAGAACCTTGTCTTCTTGTTTACGATTTCTCTATGGTTATTTAATAATTAATTTATTAATTGATTGGGTCACAGACTTGTGTCATTGGGGCTTTAATTGGAGATATGTGTACATATGAAATCCTATTGTAATATTCCATATTCCAATTTTACCTAAAGCAGATATACAGGGTACTCCAATAGTGGGTTGATATAGCGTTGGTAAGAGTTCACGCCTTGACGATAGTTTTTGATCGTTTGATCACGCATGAATTCGTGACGCGAAGGCCTTCGCAGTTACGGAACGCGCTAAAAATTTCTAGTATATTGTTGTGTAACGCAATAAAAGTCCGAAAAATTGTTTGAGTGTTGCCAATTTAAGTTTCGTTATATTCCGTTCTAGTAACGTAAATTGGGACTACTAATTTAATTTAAATCATTGTTCTTGCATAGAAATATTAGAACTGTGATTGGGTTTTGTTGTTTTATTAAGTAAACAGAAATTTGGTTGCAACTTGTCTTTTATTTTTCGACGAATTATTTGGATTTAAGTCTACGTAAAGGACAGATAGGAAGATATAAAGGTAGGTGATTATCTATCTTGGGGTCCGACTTCTCATTTACCACCTCGTACGATGCTAAAAAGTTATAAGTCGGTGGCGCCAAGTAATTAATTAATTGTTTTGAACCTACTCCTCCTTCGATTGGGTTTCCGGGATACTAGCATCTGTCAACTGTTACTTTTCTACCTAAGCAGTGGCGGAGTTGCGAGGTTGTTTTTGTAATTGAACCAATTTTTGTATGTAGCAAAGATTATAGGCGTGACACAATATATTATAGCTTTGGGTCAGTTTGGTGTTTATATGATTGCCTCATGTTAAACGTGTGTCGAGGTAGATGCCGAAATACTTCATCGATTTGTCTGTAACGTTCCGTGGTATTTCTCTGTTGTTGAATCGGATAGTTGGTGGAACTTTGATTTTGGGTATTGTAAATACGAGGGGAGGTTTTTATATTATTCATCTAAGTATAAAGATCCACAATCGACAAAAAGAGACGCCCCCTCCAGTGTGTTTTTTGAGTTTTGGAGAGAGGTAATAGTCACAGGGGGCGAGGTTGGGACTGTACAGTGGATCTTGTAATTCCTCAAAGCCGCATTCATCAATTGCTTCTTTAACGATTCGCGTTTATGCATCCTGCAGTTGTCGTGCAGAAGCACAGTTTTCTGGGCGAAATTGTGAAGTCTTTTCTCGCGTATAGCTGCTTTCAGATTATTGTTTCTTTGTAGACATTCCCTGTTATTGTGAACCGTTTTGACATATACTAAACCCATAAAATCCTTTCAGCATTAGAAAACTGTGGCCATCTCTTTTCCCGCTGAAAATAGCGTATTCGCCTTCTTGGATGGTGGAGAGCCCTTATGAAGCCATTGCATGGACTCTTGTTTCGTCGGTGGGTCCCAGTGGTGTACCCAGGTCTCATCCCCAGTTACAATTTTAAAGAATCTTGGGATAAAACCACCAAATTATCCTCGCAAATTTGTCGCCTACACAATTTTTGTTCAGGAGTGAGCAGCCTGGGAATCCACCGTGCTGACAACTTGCTCATTGCCAAATCTTCCTGAAGCATTTTAAAAACAGATGTTTCAGATATACCTACATCTCTTGCAATAACTGAAACTGTCACTCGGCGATCAGTCAACACCAAATCTTCAACTTTATTTATTTCATAAAAAACTCCCTTCGTACTTTTGATTCTCTCTTAGCTGGGTTTAAATGTATATTCCATTTATTAAACCAACCTTTAAGAGTGCAAATTTCCAAGTGCAAACACATTAAAAGAAGAAAAGAAATCGAAAACTGCAGTACATGGTTACAACAAATGCTATTAAATCCTATGTAATAAATATAGTAGCAAATGAAAACAAGAAAATTGAAACGAAAATAAAAGATATTAAGATTATGGAAATTAAACCGAAATGTACTGCATCTGTGCGCAAAGAACTACAATATTAAATAACTGCTGCACTGTCGAAGAAAATATGGATAGCCAACGTAAATATATCTTCTAAAGTATATTATTTAGGTAATTCCGCTAGTAGGAAGAGTAGCAGGTTTGAAACCAAAACGTGATATCGTCCCAGGTTTTATTCCCACTAGGGCAGAGTGCCTTTATCAAAAATGTATGAATTGAGGATGTTTGCCCTTCTCGTTTGAATACGAAAATAGAAGTTCTTAAATAATAAATTAATTAAATTAAACTTTGAACAAGAGGGGGTTTGCTATCTGTTACAACACGTAAACTAAACACATTTTTAACTGAACGTGTTTCAGAAATACATTACGGTGTGGATTGACCATTCCGCAAATCTACGCCTCTGTAACTTGGATAAACGCATGTGAAAATGTAAACATGTAGTAATTAATCATAGAATTTAGCTGAATTTGTACTTTCACAACGCTGTTCATTGGTTTTATTCATCTACATTTTTTGTATATCAAAAATAAAATGACACGGGTGTATCAATACATAAATTGCAATTTATATAGTAAATATATACTCTGTAATAAATGCATCTCGCCTGCAATTTTACCTGTCTTTAGACTTCATGTATTTATAGCTGTCGAACAGGCGCGCACATAGGATTTTTTGAGGGCACTAGCAGATGTTAAGGGATAAGATAAGAATTTAAATTAAAGGGCGTGGCCTAATTTGTGGTGGAAAGAAAAGAAAAGTAAGATTTCGTTTTTCTGTTATTTAAAACATTTTTTTTCAAATTCATCTCCTACCTGCAATAAGAATTATTAATAGTTGAAACGTTGTCCATTGCATATATTTTATATTGCGAGGCTTATTCAGAAATTAAAGACCGATGGATCGTAAATCAGAAATGCAAGTCGAAAAAATGTATTATGTTTTAATCGTAGATACACTCCTGAACTATTTCTCTACTTAGTCACCATTCACTCGGCGCTAAGACGGGACTGTACGGGGATGGTTAAAAATTTCCGAAATGTATTGCTTAATGAGGTACAACGCGCAAGTTGTTGCGAGCGGTCGGGCGTTATTGTGCGAAACTACGAGTCCACAAGTCAATAATTCTCAACTTTCTTAAGGTTCACCATACACGTCCACATTGATTGTCATACCAGATTTCAGAAAATGCACCAATAAAGCCTTTCCTGCCCTAAATATCCGTAGCAATTAGCTTTCGGTTCTCAAAAATTTACTTGAACTTTTTGGCTTTGAGGGAACTCACATGCTTCCACTGGTTTGATTGTTGCTTGGTTCCAAAATTTGTGTACAATATTCAAGTCTCATTGCCAGTCACAATATGATTCAGATACTCATCGCCAACAGTGTTCTAGAGATACAGGAAGGTTAGTTTAGATGACACCCGCTGGGTTTTATCAACATTCGTCAATATCTTGGCACTCACCTCGTATAATATTTGAGGTAACTGTAACCTGTCCTTGACTGTTTTATACAGTACCGTACGTGAAATTTGAAGAAAACATGCATCGATTTAATAAATCGTGAAACGTCGATCTTCATGAATTTTCGTGTTCACTTTTTCCATAGTTGTCGTCGTTGACACCAGAAGGTGTGCCATTTTGTTCCTCATCGTGCACGTTTTTCGGTCATCTATAAAATTCCTTCACCAGTGTCTGACATTTCCTTCAATCATGATTCCTGGATCATAAACCTCTCATATTGTAATTCTTGGCAGTGTTTTCTTTTTTTTGCATGGAGAATACGAATCACAGCGCGCTCTTCACACTTGACGGGATCTTCAACAATAGTAGCGCGCTATTATACAGTTGAATACAATGACAAAATCATGGTAAAGTGACGTGTGGCTAGCTCATCAACCACTAAAACACCCCCACAATGTATCCAATTGACTACGCTTCTCAACTGGCCCTCAGTTTCTGAATAAGCTATACAAAAAATATATATACGTAACACGGAATGTCAGTTATAAAATGAAAACAAACGAACTATTTATATTGTACAAGAAACCAAAATAATAGTAGAAAACAATAATACTAAACGGGAAACAAAAAGTGAACAGAGTATATACTAAAATCTAAACGCCTTGGTTTTCCATGCCATATAATTTATAACCGCCTCATCAGTTACAATGATATTTGTTTTCCATATGTACTTTCGTTTATTTTTATATTTTTGTCAAATCCTAGGGGCTACTGGACCGCACCGCTGCGCTGTATGCGTCCCTGCTGTCAAATACAGAGACTTTAAGCACAATGGATTTATATTCATCACATTCATAATATACAGTACACACACAAAAGGATATCAGCACTGATATTTTATTAATAGCCACATTTTATGTTTGTTTTCTTAATTATAAAAAAGATTAAATTCTGATGAACCCTTATTTACAAACATTTCAGATAAACCGAATTACAGAAAAGATCAAATATGTAAGCCCTAATTTCAATGCACGTGTGTTGTATATCTTAGCAGAACTATTAATATTATATATTTATTAGATTTTTGGGTCTACGCTCTCACCGCAAAACAAATTTAATGAAATTTAAATACAAAATTTGACGTTTAACTCGATTGCTTTTGCTCAAGCTGCTGGGGTATACTCTCTACTGTAAATAGCGATCCTAAATCAAATTGCATTACAATATTTTGAGGGTGCAGAAATATCCGCTAATTGCCGGAAATAAAACAGTTGTTTACACAAAAAGTAGTTAATCACGTAGTTACATAGTACATCATTAATTAAAGGCAACTACTGCAGAAACATTACATAGGTTGAATAATAGACATTCTGAACCGTTGTAATTTGACAGTTTTGAATTATTTTCAGTTTCCGAACAGTGGGTATATTACAACTGCACAGAAGTGAGAAATTCTTATATTATTATTATGTAAGAGGCTTGTTCAACTGAAATCATCTTTGATCAACCTAACCTTGAAAACAAATGCAACAATTCAAATGACGTTTGTTAATGTTAGTAGTGTTTGTAAGCAACACAATAATAAGTTTCTGGCGTTTAAAAATTCGATTTTGAAATGGCGTTTGTTGTTGAAAATCCATCCAAGTTTGATCAGCGTGCGGTCCTACAATTTTTATGCGCTGAGGGTGTGCAGCCATTGCAGATTCATACGCGAATGCAAGCAGTGTATAGAAATGCATGTGTTGCGTGTCCAGCTGTGAAGGAATGGTGCCGAAAATTTAAGAATGGAAAAGAGGGGACTACGGATGAGTCGCAGCCAGGTGCACGGTGTACTGCATTAACAGAAAACAATATCGCATGTGTGGAAGGGCTTATTAGAGAAAATCTTCGAATTTGAATTTAAAAAATTTCAGAAATTGTTGGTGCGTGTGATCTGCCCATAGTATTGTTCGTAATCTGGGTTATAATAAAATTGGTTCGCAATGGATTCCTTGTCTCTTGTCTAATCAATAAATATGCTTGCGAATGGGCTTATCTCTGCAACTATATGCAAAATGGTGATCACTTTGTTCTGTCAATAGTTGCTGGTGACGAAACTTGCTGCCATTACTACGAGCCATCCAGTAAGTTATTGCCGATGCAGTGGAAACATTCAAGTTCACCACCACCGAAGAAGTTTAAAGCACAACCTTCTGCAGGCAAGGTGATGGTAACATTTTTTTTCGACTAT
>JABXWE010045821.1:0-19740 GCA_014611495.1 Limonius californicus
ATTAAAAACATATAATTAGACCTTCATTAAACTCAAATGTAAACATTAACATTACCAAAAGCTATTATTAACATAATAATAAGTAAAAATAAAATCTAACCTCCAAATATGAGACTTTTATACAAATTCAAAAATTCTTATATTAAACAGTTATTTACGTAAATAAATGTATATAAAAACCTTCCTCTTATAAGACATGAACTATTAACAATAATAATAAATCTTAAATTCTTAAATTAACATTGACATAAGTAATTTTATAAAGTTTATATGACAATATTAAAAATATTAACTTTACAGGGCCCCAACATTTCCCTGGACACCTTAAATCGTCGTCAAAATGGAAAATAGACGTCCCCACAACTGCTCACTTACAAATTTCCACTGAAAACACCGTTCCCACACTACACAGAGTACATCGTAGAACTACAAAAGCTCGAAATATACTTTTTTATGTTATAAGGTTTACATTTATGAAATAAAATAGGAATAACCTCTTACATAGCATGATTTACATAACAAATAAGCTAATTAATCTTAATTTTAGTCATAATCTGGATTATTAACAGCAAGAACAATATCCTTTCAACATGATCGAAGCATTACGTAGTCAAAATAAATCATATAGGGTAAATAACATAGCAATATATATAATGGTTTCAGAAAGTCTGCCGACGTTGTCCGATGTCTAGTTTCTATCCTTTTGGGTCTTCCCATTGTCCATCCTGCAAACTGCATTTGCTCATCGCTTTCTTTATGTCCTCATTCCAGCTTCTTTTTAGTTTTCTCTTTTTCGTTGCTGCCGAAGTATCCATTTTACATCTTGTTTAGGTAGCCTTTCTTCCGTCATCCGTTGAACATGACCATACCATATAAGTTGCAGGCTTTCAATATCTTTTATAATTGTATCTTGTACCCCCATTTGTTGTCTCACCACTTCATTTCTCACTTTATTTCTGCGCGAAATTCCTGCAGATCATGTTCAATGCATCAATCTCTGTTGCTTCTATTATTTTTTTGTCCTTTTCTGTAATTCTCCACGTTTCGGCCCCATATAACAGACTACTTTTTATCGTTATATTGTAGATACTGTATTTTCTGTGTTTTGTTATGTTATTATTCCATAAAATTCCATTTAGACATGCGATGGCTTTCCTTGCCTGTACTATTCTCTATTTAATATCTCTATCGTCTGTCCCAATTTAGTCAAAAACCATTCCTAGATACTTGTATTATGTTTTTTCAGATTCATGTCGAGGCCCCACTCTTTATATGTTTCGTTTAACTTTTTGGCCATATACTTCAGGTTTTCTTTATCTGCAGTAATAACCGTCTGGCCGTCGGTGAGTTGCAATGTATAAACGATTGTATGTTCTAGCTCTATACCCATACCTGAGGATTTTCTTTTCCATTGTTTCAAGGTCGTTTCTATATATATTTTGAAAAGAGTGGGCGAGATACACCAGCCTTGTTGGGGTCCTTGATTAACAATAAATGGTTTAGATATTTTATTTCCCATTTTTACTCTAATGTTGTGTTCTCATACAAATTTTGCACAGGTTTAATTAACGTATGGCTAATATTTGATTGTCACAGAACCTCCCATAGTATGTTAGTAGGGATAGAGTCATATTCTACTGGTCCACAAACAATAAGTGTGTATCTTGGTTGGTAGCGACTCTTTTCTCTTATATTTGCCAGTAAAAACGTTATCCAAACAAGATCTACCAGCTCAAAATCCGCTCTGTTCTTCTGCGTCATGGTATTCATTATCGATTAAATCCCTCAGAATTCGGCTATATAGTCGACTTATCAGGCTAGTTACTGATATCCCTCTATAATAGCCACAATCTTGTTTGTTTCCTTTTTTGTATATTGAGGATATATATCCCACCTTCTATGTTTCTGGTACCTCCTGTCCATTTACAGATTCTTCAAATATATGAGTTAGGATTTTAAATAGTTTTATAATACCATTTTTGAGTAATTCTGTAGGAATTCCTTCGGGGCCGCAATATCTTCCATTCTTTAATCACATTGCAGCTATTTAATATTCTCCTTTTCAATTTCTATTCTTTCACATTCAATGTTAGCTGTCGTTCCTATATCGTTTTCGTTTAAGAATTGCGGCCTTGTCTCGGTTAATAACTCTTTATAGTGGGTTATCCAAGTTTCCTCTGAACTTGTAATTATAATTGTTGTTTACTTTTCTGTGTTTTTTACATTCTTCATAAATTTCCACGCTTCCGTGCACTTCCTTATGTTTAAGTACCTGTATTATATTTGCAATAATGTAATGAAAAATATTTGAGGAAAGGGGTTTAAACTACAATTTATCTTATTTGTGCAAGTGATGCAACACTTTTCCATACCACTGTACTTTTAAAGGAAGACAACTGTATTATTGGTTTTAAATTAATAAATTGTCACGCCTTTATTACATAAAAAATATTAGTTGAATTGCAAAAACAACCTCGCAACTACGCCACTGCTTAGGTATAAAATTAACAAGTTGACAGATGTTAGTATCCCGGAAACCCAATTGAAGAAGGAGTAGGTTCCAACAATTAATTTATAGGCGCCACCGACTTATAATTTACTAACATCGCCCGAGGTGGTAATTGGGAAGTCGGACCCCAAGATAGATAATCACCTACCTTAATATCTCCTATCTGTCCTTTATGTAAACTTAGTTCCAGATATTTCGCCGTAAAAGAAAAGACAAGTTGCAACCAAAACCTCATTTAATAAAAAAATGGCACAAACCCACAATTCTAATTCTTCGATACAAAGCAAATTAAATTAGCAGTCCCAATTTTAAGTTCACGGAAATTAACATAACAAGAATTAAATTGGGCGAAACTCAAACAAATTGAAGGACATTTATTGCGCTACTAGAGTAAGATAAATTAAATTTTTAGCGCACTATTATCGTAGGAGGCCCACTATCGGAGCACCCTGTATATATGGTGTACGTAAAATTGTTTCCCCAATAAATTTAATACTACAATTGTATTTACTATCTATACATATTCCCAAATAAAACCCAAAAGCATAATTCATTGACACAACAATAAATAATAATTTAGTTCTTAATTGAAGGTAATGGAATTATTAACAACGGCCAGGTGATAAAATTCTAATATAAAGAAATTTATTTCACTTCTCTTTCAAAATAGAAACGGCTATCAACACGTTCGTGTTCCAGGTTCTTTATCTATGGCTCCACGCGTTCCTGCTCGTCTTTGAAAAACAACGGTCCCAAGGTAATTCGTCGAAGTCTACTTATCGATTGGGCCAAATGGTGGAACGTAGAATTTGTTGAATCTTAATTTCGGGATTTCCACCCGTGCGTATTTTGCCTAAATTAATTCATCGGAGATTAGAATTAAGGTTCAGGATATTAAGACAGGACAACATTTTTTTTTCAATTAATAACTCACCAGTTGATGGAAACTGGCATGCCACAAAATCTTCTTGACCGGAATAATTCTAAATTGGAAATTGAATTCCTGGAGTTTTTGCTTCCTTTCAACTATGGGAAATGAGCTCCTGTGTGTAGTGAATCTCAAAGCGGAAAATGAATTCCCAATCCATAAACGATTTACAAGAATTAGATCACTATTCACAAATATAACTCCGGTAAGAACGACAATACTCAATTGTCCTATTTACGGAAACTGTCTTTTAGAATTTCCTTCCCCCCAACTTTTGGAACTCAAATACGTACTGCGCCGTTTTGGCAGAAGCGTAACTTCGAAATATTAACAAGTCCTATAAGCATGTGCATAACTAAATATGTATTAAGGGTTGCCTTCAATTAGACGAGGATATCGTTACAAAATATTCCGTACTTGAACGAACTTTTTTGGCTTTACCTTCTTTTATTATAGATAATTAGGGCAATATATACGAATAATAGGTAGAAATATGTATTGTGTGTCTATGTATTTATCATAATCATCATTAACCGTCTTTTTCCTTCCATTGTTTGGCATCGACCTCTTCTCTACCACGTGTTTCTCCTCAGTGCTAAAGTAGAAACATGGAGGACAGTTTAAAATCGAATCCAAACGACTGAAACTCCAGAGAAGCTTTTTAACATATGTCATTATATAAAATGTATTATGAACAGGGCCGTAAAGTAAATTTATAGTCTCTCTCACTTATCACAAATACAGACATGAAGCATAACCTCAAAAATAAATGGGAAAATATAGACAAGTTGAATTTGTGTAGCAGTATGGATTATTAACCTTGTTTAGTGTGATAGTGCTGCATGACAATTCTTATTACATGCTGGAATCATCTGTCTCTCTGTCAGCTATTTGATGTCTACTGCTGAATCACCTGATGAACAATAAATCTTAAAATGTTATAGTTAAGCTTCTACTAATACTAATCATACTAGTTTACAATAGGTTTTCTTATATGAAAAACTAACTAGATATTCATTTCTTTGATTATACTGACCGGTGTTAGAATTTCCAGCGGTTTCTATTAGCTACAACAGAAATGTTGGTATTAAAATATGATGTAATGCTACTTCACTGTAATGCATGTTATGTAAACAAAAATAATTAATAATTTATGTCATAAGAACTTTTACAATGGTATTGACATTTGTTATGTTATTTTAATAAGAATACGAACTCTGTAATTATCAACCATAAATTTAATGAGCGCTGCATATTAACGCTTAATTTAGTTCTAAGTGTCTCTTACAATGAAGACAAAAAGTTTAATTACCAACGTTTTAACGGAAAAGGCGTAAAAATTTGGGGCGTTAACTCTGTAGCCTTGATAATTGTGTTTACGGAGAGATTCTCAGAAGTAACCAACGATTTATGAGTCTGACCAGAAGAACAGCCCACAAAATCAAGCTTCTTATTGTATTCAAATTTTCTGTACACCAAAATTAAATTACCCCATTGAACAACGCCATTGTCAGGTTTTGGAGTTTTATTTGGAGGAAACCTCAGGCCAAGATCATTACATACATATAGAAAATAGAAAACAAGAAATTGAAGTTGTCTAAACAAGTACTGATCTTATTTCAAATGTTGATGATTCTTCGGTTTTGGAAATATTAATCGGTTGTGATATTTGTTTATTATTGTTCGAAATTCTTAAACTGAAATTAAAGAGCACGGGGTATTGATAGTTAAATTTGCTTTAATTTTTACAATTAACGTTGCTTGAATATTTGTTACACAGTTTAAAGTATTTATTAGTTAATTGATTCGATCATACAAATATGATTATGTGAATTAATAAAAGGCCTTATGAGGCAGATGAAGAAGGAACTGTTATAACGGAAGCGTTTAAGAATTTTGCGATAATATCAGTTAAATAAGGGCAAGACTATTTAAGTATTGTAACAGTTGACGATCCTAAATAGCAACACAAATTAAAGGCGTTTCTGGATACAGAGAAACTGAATTTAGTAAATCTAAATTTGCGCCCACTCTATAAAATTCATATCAACGTTCTGGCAGATATGCAACGAAAAAGACATTTGATAAGGTAATGCACTTTTGCTTTTTGCAGAACGCAATTTATTTATAATCCGAAACTATCTATAATAAACGTTAAAATTTATTTTAATGTAATACATACATATATATATATATATATATATATATATATATATATATTATATATATAGATTATATTAAAATAATATATATATATATATATATATATATAAATCCGGAAGGAGAGTATTTGGTCGTAGAAATTATGAAGTTTAAGATGTTCGTTGTTGGGGTAATCGACCGAGGGCAAAGAAATTAAACCACCCTTTGCTTAATGAGCTAAGCTTTCGGAAAGCTTTATTTCCATCCTCAGAGCTAACTAAAAACATCAAAGACAGAGGATAACCTCAAAAAAACAGCATGACTAAGAATACTTACAAAGCTGGGAGGTTCATAAAACGAACTTGAACAAACATAACAGAACTACTTGAAAAGGACTAACATCATTGTCAGAAATTAGGTGTACACCAACACAAATGAGTTTAGAATATAAATTATAAAATTAATGAACTATTACAATTAACATTTTAAAAGAATTTTGCAGCAACGCAAATTTTGTGATAACAAAAACAGTTTACAAATGCGCCAATGACAAAAGGTCACTAACTAGTACCAACATAAGATAACTAAAAATTCTATCCCTGGGCGGGAAAATTTAAACGAACAACCAAAAGAACCCTCCGAATTCGAAGGAATTCCTTGATTGTCCATCAAAATCCCCCCGTCCAGAGACGGCACTAAGAAGACTTAACCACCTAACCATTATCCAACTCCATATCTAAGACATGGGAGTATATAACACTGAGCTGATCAACATCAGTTTTTGAGTTCATACTAAGGGGTTCTTTGTAAATGTGAAACATTTCCAGAAAAAGTCTGCCTTTGTGGTTGTTTTCAATATCTAAAATTTTTACATTGTTAAAATCTGGTTGATGGTTTAAACCATTCTTCAATTCTTTCCAATTCTGCAGTCACTTCTATGTTGAGTTAGCCGATTTTTTAACCATTGACTGGTTTGACCAATATATTTTTTATCACAATTATGACATGCGATTGAATATACGGCATTCGCCTTCATCAACATGGGAGTTTTGCATTTAACCTTAGAGAAAAGGTTGTTAATCGTTTTTAAATTATATTTCGCAATTTTGATGTGGTCACTCTTTAAGACATTAATTAAACCATAAGTTAAATTGGCAATGAAGGGAAGTTTCAAGTAGAAGACTTGATCTGTTTGTACAACAGGTTGTTGATTGATTAGAACAGGACGGGGAGTACTAAACAGTATTTTTTTAATGAGAACCTTGGGATAACCGTTATTGATTAAGATACTTGAAAGTTTATCAAGATTTTTTTGAATTAACGAAGGGTGACAAATTTTCATTATGCGGTTTTTTAAGCCCAACACAATGTTCGTTTTTCGCTTAATCGGATGTTCCGAATGGAAATTAATATAACGACCAGAAGAAGTAGTTTTTTGGAACCAGTCCAAAATTAAACAGTTAGAAGAATTACGGATTAGTTTAATGTTTAAGAAGGGTACACTATTATTCGTTTCAGTTTCCACGGTGAACTGCAACTGGTTGTGAAAATTATTAAAAATATCTAATGTCGTCTCTATTGAATCCAGGGGAACCGATAGTATTAAATCATCAACACATTTTTTTAAAAAAGGTAACTCAAAGGGTAGAAGCGGGATTACTTGATCAAGGAGATGATCCATGATAATTTGAGCTAAAATTGGACTTAAAGGTGACCCCATAGGGGTGCCGTTAATCTGGAGGAAAAACTAATCATCAAACACAAAGAAGCTATTTTTAAAAATGAATTGAATAACATTTAAAAATTGATCTTTGGGAAAATTACAAACGGGGTGAATCAATTCCCATTTTTCATTAATAATTGACAAAACCAAGTCAAGGGGGATATTAGTAAACAGTGAAACCACATCTAGAGAGATAAGGACGAACCCTTCAGGAAGAAGGAAGTTATTAAATTGTTCAGCAAAAGAAAATGAGTGTTTCACATTGTAATTCAAATTTCCTTGGAACGCATTAGTTAAAATGTTTGCAACAAATTCAGCCAGAGCATAAGTAGGGGAATTAATTGATGACACAATCGGCCTCAAGGGAACATCAACCTTGTGTATTTTGGGGAGTCCGTATAGCTGAGGAGCCACGGAATTGTTAGACATGAGTTTCTTACAGACCACCTCATCGATGATACCCATGGTTTTAAGTACTTTCAAAAGATCGTTGGTCTTCTTTTGGGTAGTAAAAGTGCAGTCTCTCCCCAGTTTTTTGTATACTGAGGTATCATTGACTAAGTCATATACGTTATTATTTGTCCATACTTTTGACCCATAGCATAACGCCGATTCAGCTAGGGATTTGCCTATATGTTTTTTTGTTCGATGTGATATACATATGTCTGTCCCACCAAATAGTGTTTAGACATCCTATAATTATTTTGCTCTGCTCAATTCTACTTCTGATTTCAGCAGAGCTCAATCCATCTTCTGTTGTAGTTGCCCCTAGATAGTTAAATTGGTCGACTTGTTTCACTGACCTGTCATCATATATTTGAATTTAGGAAAACGCATTGGAATTAACTGCCAAGAATTCTTTCTTTACGTTGATTTTAAAACCCCATCTATCATATGCTTGCTATAATTTGCGGAGCATAAACTCCAAATCGAAAACGTCCTGGGCAATAACCACATCGTCATCGGCAGAACTCAAACTAAATATAGTGTGTTGACCAATGGGTATGCCCATATCATGACAGCTCCTTTTCCAGTCATCCAGAGCATATTCGATATAAGATGGATATAGGGCACGTGACAGCTCTCCATTCTGTTTTATATATGCTTCGTTACTTTCATACAAAATTCGAATCATGTTTATCAGTCGTCTATCAATGCTAAATTTCTCTAATGCTTCCCAGATTTTTCTACGAGGTATTGTGTCGTAGCCTTTTTCTAGATCGATAAAAGCTAGGCGAGTCTCTTCGCCTACGCTCTGTCTTTTCTCCGTTAACTACTGTATTATGAAAAGGTTATCAGTGCATCACCTTCTTGAATTGAATCCGCTTTGTTCTTCGCCGATTCTAGGCTGATCCATTTGTTTTAATTGATTATTCAGAATTTTACCAAATATTCTACTAATTGTACTGTTTATATTTAAGCCGCTGTAGTTATTTGTCTCTTTGCGACCACCTTTTTTATATACTGAAATTATGTGCGAGAGTTTCCACTGCTCTGGGATCTTGTATTGTTTGTAGGTAGTTGTTCATTAAGTTTCACATTCTATAAGTTTTCACCACATTTAATTATATTCCTACAGGACCCGGGGCTCTATCATTCTTCATTGACATAATTGCAACTTTTAGGTTATTTTCTGATAGGGCCAAATGATTATTTTCCGCATCTTCAATATCAAGGTTTTCGATGGTTGCGTATTGTTCTCGATGTTCTGTAAGTAACGATTAATAATAGGACGCCCACGCACTCAGTGTGATTGTGGTAACTCCTTTTGAAAAGTGGTTGGTTTTCATATTTTTTAGGCATCTCCATACCTCTGTTGATTGTGTACCTCCTATTAAGCTGTATATCTGTTAGCATTTCCTTTCTCACGAGTTGTTCTTTTGTTGGTTTATGTTTCGTTTGACTACTCTGTTCGATCTTTTATATTCTTGCCATTTTCTACTGTCTGATTTGTCAACCAGTTGTTGTAGGATTGTTTTTTGTCGTGTACTGTTTTTCCAATCTCCTCATTCCACCACAATGGTTTGGCTTCTTCTTGGAAGTTACTTCGCACTAAGACCTCCTTCGCTGCTTGGTGGATAGATTTAATATAATCTATGTTTTATTCACATTGTTCGTACATAAGGGTGTCATACGAAAATGTTTATACTGCTGCGTATCGATACATTGATGTATCGATAGGTATCACCGTATCGGTATATCCCTTGTCATATCCTTTCCGGTCATTTATATTATTTGTATAATACATAGAATAGTTTTACGATGAGGGTCGTAAAGCTGTCGAGTTCCTGTTTTGATTGTACAAGGACCGTCAGAAAGGTCTGATTATTTTATTCATAGTTACTAATTTATTGTCATAAGCTACAAATTTAAATAAGAGGGTTTATTGAAGTGCAAGAACGGGAGATTTATTTATGAAATATTGTATACTGCAAGTGGCTTCCGTAATTTTCAATACACTCTTCTAACCGATGAACAAAATAGCTAAGGGTCTCTGTTTTAATGGTTGTTTTAGTTCACTAACTGGTTTTGCAATATATACTTTATTTTTAGGTAGCTCCAAACAAAAAATCTTGAACAGTGATATCGCAGGATCTTACTGGCCAATCCATGTCGCTCTTGCGAGAAGTCAGATGATGTTGAAACTCTTCCCGTATAGCCTGCAAACAAACCTTGTTGTTTGGTTGGTTGAACCATCTTGCTGGAACCAATCTCGACACATGTTTAGCAAAGGATCGTTTAGGGCTGCTAAGAATTGCATGTCTAATTCCCTCTTGATTGTTTCGGTTACACCGAGCTCGAGCCCTTCCAGTTGACTTTCTATTTAAAACTGATCCACTATTTTGGCGTTTCTAATCCAGCAAAATACGGTAAATTAAATCTACTTCTATTATCTATGTGGAATTAATTTAGTGAAACTTTATAACCTTATTACGAACAACCATCTATTAAAGACATCATGCACGCAACGCCAATGTCAAAATTAGTACAATGTTAAGACTCTCTTGCCAATTTACTTTATCGTATATTATACGAATTGTCTTTCACATTGGTCGCAGTTCGCTTTCCAGCATCCACGCAGACGACCCTAAGCCCGCGGCGGACGAACCAATATAATAGTTTTATCGAAGTAGTAACTTACTTTGCTAGGTCGCTTTAGGATTCCCTTAATATATTGACTTAGTCGATAAGTAAAATCGTTTCTATTAATCAGACATCCGTTTCTAATATTTTAACAGCATAAATTGTATTAAAAGTTTGAAAATATTCACTTGTTGGGAAGTAAATAAATGATTCCGTTTTCAATAAAAACACAAACAATTATTACGGGCAATTGTATTTATGTTACGGTTTTTAAAAGTGGAACCTTGTCATCTATTATTCATTTAATGACATTATGATTATTATCGAAATACAATTTGTTTACGCATTGAAAAAAGTATGTCAGTTAAAGTAAAACAGAACTTTTTCCAACTTCAAATTAGAACTTTTTTTAAACATTTTCTTTTTTTTATTTAATTTGAATTTGGTTTTCAATGAGAAAATGTTTGAGAGTTCAGGAATAAAGCCTTAACGACTTCCTGTTTGGAGTACTATGTATATATCTTAAAAATTGTAAGGTTAAGTTAATATTAATATTTTACTACAAGTGATGACTACTTCACCTGTTTCCTTTCAGTTTTAATTTTTCGTAAACTTTTTACGCGGATGGTTCCTGTGATATATGTTCTTCCGTTTTCAAACACTCACCTTTGATCTAGGTATACCTACTTAAAGAAATTACTCTTCACTTATAGTTTTCGTTATATACCTTCACAGAAAATATATATTTGCTAACGTACGATTTCTATTTAAAATTTAGGCGATCGTCATCCTAGACCTGAAACTGGAACCCAATATATTGTAAGGTTTCCCTTAAAAAAGTAATTTCTACTTTTCATCTTAAAACTTACATGACCGGATTTTGAGTGACATACTGTTTTAAAATAGGTAATATAGGTTATGGTTGACAAACCAAAATGTAATTCTTTTATAATACCGCCTATAATTTCTAACTATATCGTAAAGTATTGCGAGTAAATACTTCCTCATTATTTACTGGTTTTTGACGCACTATGTGAAAAGAATAGTGGGTTTCAATTGGTAATTGAATTGTTGGTAAGGAGGCTCAAAACCGAGAGCGCTGGAAGAGCATGAGGGAGGCATATATTCGAAGAATAGAGAATGGCTGAATGAAGACAAGAAGAAGATGAGGTGTTGGAGAACACTTGGGTATTTACGAGGTTTGCCAGTTTAATGCCCAATTTACGTTGCAACTCTGGAGGCGTGTAATATTAAATAAAAAGCAAAGAAATATATAATAGCTGTCAGTTTTATCAAAAGAGGGCAGTCAAGTAAAGATCGAACATCTACTCTCTGCGCAGGATGTAAGGCGTACATCGTGTCTCATCAATTAGTAGTGTACTTCTTCTTCTTCTTCTACTGAATGATATAAATATTTCCAAGATGTACCTGAGGATGTTCAAGGTTACGCTAAAATGAAGCGTTTGTCAATCTCGCGAAATACGGATTCGGTCTCTAGAGTTCGTAAAATTGTGGCATAATAACGCCGAATAATTCTCCAAATGATAGCAGATGAGTTGAACTGTTCTACTATTCGATAAATTTTAGACGAAGAGCTGGGAAAGAGCGAGAGTGCAGTTAGTACCGCGCAGTCTTCATATGAGTAAAAAAGTTGCATCGTGCCCAGACTTCGTTCAAGCTTGTCGCGACAATGCAAATTTTTTTAACTGCATTGTCGCTTGTGATGAGTTATACACGTTTCAGTACGATGCTGAGGCGAAACGCTAGAGCATGCAGAGAATTGGAAAATCATTAGTAAGACACAAAAAAGTTCATTCATAAAAAGTTTGTAGTTGAAACAGTAAATAGTTCATCCTACGTTGAAGGAGGAAGAGATTAGAACATCACATTTCTCGAGGGCGACCGCAGTTTCGAGAAAAGGGTAGTTGCTTCCTGTTGCATGACAACCGATCTGCCTATTCTGCACTGATTGTGTATATATTTCCTTTGAAACATGGTGTTGTTCAGATTAATCACCCATACACCCACCCACCCATGATCTATACAATACATTTGTCTTGGCACCAGCAGATCTTTTCTCTTTCCTAAAGTGAACCTAGGAAGGTTGTTCAGCGGTAGATCATTTACCTTTCATTCGGGAGGTCTAGGGTTCGAATCCCCGGGCCGTCTGTTCTGACTTGGGTTTTTCGTGGTTTTCCTGGGTCATACAGATAAATTCTGGGACAGCACCATCCACGAAATTCAATTGCCCAGTTTACTGGCCTTTTCCCATTATTGACTGAAGAGGGGCTTAGGGTTCCGGTAACCCGACTGACCCCTATAATTGCCCGCCCCTTGTGGGGAATGAACCTACGTTGATCTTCCCTCCTTCCTAAAGTGAAAACTGTTCTCAAAGAGAGACGTATGCAGGATGTAGATGATATTAAAAAACATTAAAACTGAATTGCAAGAGTTTTACGTGGTTTTCGTGGGTCATACAGGTACATTCTGGGACACTGTCATCCACAAAATTCTATTATCCAATTTTCCTTGTCTTTTCCATTCTTACAATCCCATTTGGCTGAAGAGGGGTTTAGGGTTCCGGTGCGGAACCCAAATGACCCCTACAACAGCCCGCCCCCTTGTGGGGAATGAACATACGTTAATTTTCCTTCCTTCCTAAAGTGAAAGGTGTTCTCAAAGGGAAACGATTTCAGGATGTAGATGATAGTAAATAAAAATTGAAATAGAATTGAAAGGGTTTTACGTGGTTTTCCTAGGTAATGCAGATAAATGCTGGGACAGTATCATCCACGAAATTCCAATATCTAATTGTCCTGGTCTTTCCTATCCTTACATTCCTATTACTGCCTGAAGAGGGGCTTAGGGTTCCAGTGCAGAACCCGACTGACCCCTACACGAGCCCGCCCCCTTATGGGGAATGGATCTACGTTGATTTTCCCTCCTTCCTAAAGTGAAAACTGTTCTCAAAAGTAGACAATTACAGGATGTAGATGATATTAAAAAAAATTGAAAATGAATTGAAAGTGTTTTATGTGGTTTTCCTGGGTCATACAGGTAAATTCTGGGACACTGTCATCCACGAAATTCCATTATCCAATTTTCCTGGTTTTTCCTATCCTTACATTCCCATTACTGGCTAAAGAGGGGCTTAGGGTTCCGGTGCGCAACTTGACTGACCCCTACAACAGTCCTCCCCGTTGTGAGGAATGAACTTACGCTGATTTTCCTTCCTTCCTAAAGTAAACGCTGTTTTCAAAGGGAGACGATTTGAGAATGTAGATGATATTAAAAAAAAAATTGAAACTGAATTGAAAACAGTTTTTTCGAACAATTTTGCTGACTGTTTTCAAATATTTTTAGAACGTTGTAGGAAGTATATTGTTGTAAATTTAGACTACTTTGAATAGTTATCAACTATTTTTGATTTACTTAAATTTCTCTTTATTTTGTTAGGTCCTGGAATTAATTTGCCAAACTTAGTATGTAGGTGCACTATATGGATCTAGTATTTGAATTTTGAATCTCAACCTGCTTACCTGAGGCTATTATCGTAGGACAAGGGAGGCCATGGTCCGCACGGGATTGTAGCGCCATGGATGGGGGGATGGATTACATCTGTATCTAAATTATATTTAAAATTTGATATATGTAATTTAGTAACATTGTCCTTGTAGTATGTCTTCAATGGGCAACGTACTTTAGGAGTTTGGACCAAAAGATAATAATTTTATTCTTACCCACGATAAAGACTACAACATCAACGTTTAAAATAGGCTTTTTTTTCTTTGTATATTTTGCTTAGTAGTGTATTCGTTAGTGACCAAAATAAATCACTGGAAACTGTACAATTTTATGAATATTGTCAAAAGTCACAATAACTAGTCAATTAGTTTCAATAATATGTCTGTTATACTTAATTGTTGGTTTTGCCATATATTGGGTTATATTTTTGAAATCTAAGCATTATAAGGAACCGTGATACATGTTATACAATTTAGTACGGAGAAATAAAAAAATATCAATAATAACAAAACGTATAAGCATTCTTAAAAACTCTACATCTTATTAAAGAGCTTGGATCTATATCTAGAGCAATGTTTAGGTGCAGATCTGAATCATATTTATTGAATGTATGTATCTGAATTTAAATCTACATCTTCACTGAAAAGATCTTACACAACGCATCTTGGGATTTTGTAGGAGATTTAACGACTTTAATGAAATTAATATTAGATTAATAATTCTACAATTAATTGTTTTGTAGTTGAATTACAAAAGTAAGTAGAAATAATTTACAGCATTTAATCTCGTTTGAAATAACTTATTGATGTGAAATAATTCATGATCTGGCAAGTGATGTTGACACATTATAGGTTATCCTTGCATGCGTTTATAATACCGACACAAAATATTGAGCACGTTAACAGAAGTAGGAGTTTGTTTAGAATTCTAAGAAGAATTATTTTATTTTCTGAAGTAACTGAGAAATTGTAATCCAGAATCAATTACATAAACTTCAAGCTGTAGTATTTGTGTGCTCAATTTCCTTTATTCTACTTAAGATCAGCATGTGCAGGGAAGATTCTCTCATAAGTTTGGGAGAAATAAAATGCTTACTTTAGATTGTCTTGTTTGCTTTATACGTATGTATTTTGACATACAAAATGTCATTTTCAAAAGAATTTAATATTATAAACATGTGTAGCTAGGGCAACGGCACACTGAATCTTGATTTCGAACTTGGATCTGGTCTTCTATTCTAAAATCTTCAATGGCCGGGAATTTACGAGCTGAATAATTTGTTCAATTTTCTTTTCCTAGTAGGAAGAACAATTTTTCTATGTATTTTCCAAAACAGTTACGTATGGACAAGAGGACATTTTTAAATCGTTTTTGTTGGAGCTTCCAGATGTCTAAGAGATGTATTTCGTTCCTGTACGACTTTAGAATCGCATATTTGCATTGCAGTGCATTCCCATACTGGTACTACTAAAAAGGAAAAATAGGATAAATATTGTGCAGGTACATTCCACATCTTTAGACTGCAGCATATTTTGAAAGGAATTTGCTATGCATGAAAGTTGCAATCCTATTCACGATTTTGTAGTAAATATTGAATAAATACACTCGGTATAAGGTTGCATTGTATAAGCATTCAATAGAAAGTAATTTGCTATGAAGAGTGCATGTAAATAGCTACGTGTTTAGTACTTAATTTACGTACGGCGTTTAATTCTACCTTTCATATGTCAGTTGTTGCTAAATACTTATTAAATCACTCAACCGCAAGCAGAAAATCAATAAGTTTTTAATTAATTAGTAAGCGGCTATTTAATAATGGACGAAGCGCTTCACCTGGATTCTCCCACACTTCAAGCAGTTGGTATTGCTTGTTGTGTATTAATTTATTTTAACATAAAATTCAAATGGCTCCAGTAGTTCCTTTGGAATACAGGAATACAAATACTGTCCGCAGATCTTCGCTCTTCGTAGTTTTTAGTTTTTAGTATAACACTACAAAAATGTAATAAGATTCCTTTTTAGTACCTCAATAGCGTTAAAAGCTGATATAGTTATTTTTTGGATAAAGATAGTTTGGGAATTAAGAAGACCAACAGATGAAAACATTCAAAGGAAGCAGGAAGAACAGGAGAAAATTATTAATAAAGGACAAGCGATAATGTTGCCGGTTTATACATGGTATTTCTAAAATGGTTTGTCTGAGATTAAACCATATTTAGGAACTATTACTATTTCTACTTGAGTACTGAGAAGCTGCATGCGACAGAGAAGGGTAGCGGTGGCCAGAAGTTAGATGTTGATACTCTTAACGAAAAAAGAAAGCAAATACTTTAGAAAAGTAGATATGCTTTTCTTCGCATGATTAATAATCATTTAGTACATTTCGGGGACCGATAACGGATTTCGCAAATTTTTTAGTATCTCAGTTGGTCTCTTGGCTAGTAACGGGAATGCAATCAATTCGTTAATGACCTGTGAAGTATATCCCTGCCAAGACAATGCTGCGTAGCGTTACACAATTCTAACAAAATTATCTCTGTATTTAGTCCATCAGTCAATGAATAGGACAGTGCGAATCAAACCTTCGCTAGCAAGTTAGCTAGATCTGATAGCCTTAAAATACTCCCAGTGGGGTTCCGAAATTCTAAGATGTACATTACTAAGTGCTCAAGATTGATGATTTACAGCCCTGTAGTTAACTTTAAATTACATTGCTGATCACATAAAATAGTGCATATGAAAATTTTGGAAATGTATTCCCACGAAACAAAATACTTATATAATATAATATATATATTGTTGTGTTGCTGCATTATTAATTAATTAAATAATAATAAACTAATGGTATATTTATAACATCAGTGGGGAAATATAACAAAAAGTGAATGGTTAAACCTACACATTGGGCGCCATAAAACAATATCAACCTTAACCAAATATCCTCATCTAGATGAATATCCAAAATAAACGAATTCATAAGTTGTTTAATCAACACGAAATCAAATAAAATTGCACCAATCTTCTGCAGATCTCAGGATCGCTGTTATAATTGGCCGAACTGTATAAACTTATGTAGCTAGTAACAAAGCAAGTACACACACAAAGAAAAACATAGGGAAAATCAAGAAAATATTCAGAAATAAGTAAGCAAAATTCATTTCAAAATCATTAGTGCTTTCCTTTAAATGACGCACAATACTAATGAAGTTCATAATTCAACATAAATATAATAAAACACCAATCATTATTTTATTTATTCTTCCAAATGTTTAAAACTGAAAACTGCGAATAAGTTGTCCAGGGTCTTGTTGTACAAATTAGTGCAGTTAAAAGTTGTTTGTTGTATCCAAATCTCGGCCACACGTAAGTAAAATCAGCTCTCAATACTTCTTTGCAATCAGGATATAAAACTTGTAGGAATAATATCCTGTACATAACCCTCAATTTTTAAGAGGTAAGTTTGGTATTGTAGTTTCTTCTTGTAATTTAATTATCTAATATTCCATTATTTCGAAGCACTTCTTTTTATTTATTTAATTATATTTAATTATTTCTTGCAAATTCCACATTTTCCACAAATGACATTGACGTTTGTGTCAACTAGTCAAAATAAATTATGGACCAGCTTTAAACAACTGAAAATCGATAAACAAACGGAGAAAGCCTACCCCAACTTTCTACTATCCATAAAATTGGAATTTTTCGAAGATTTTTACTAATTCTTGATCGTAAGTGGAAGAAAACACTTTGAATACGTAAATAAATATTAACACATTTATTTTAATGAAAAACACTAACGTATAAACACTAATTAATACAGATTTAGCAGAGCTGCAATATTAGCGTGCGTGTAAGTGCAACCAAATTGTTTTTCAAGACAAACCTTGTCGTTTTTTAGCGAGTTACCTAGCAACCCAATACATACAAACAAACTTCAAAGCGTCCCCAAAGGGCTCAACCCATCACAGTAAAGCATTAAAATTGACCAAAATAATTACTATTATGTATAAAGTACAATAACATCCTTATCACTGATATTACAACAAAAAGTAAATCACTATTGTTTTCTCTACAAATTTACAAACATTTCGATATCTCACACGCCATATTTTTGATAAAGCATTTAGAAACGGACAAATAATTTTACATTAAATTATAAACAAATTAAGAATAACTTCAATGTTAATCAGAATTAACACAAAACTAAGTATTACATTCACAAATTTACATTTTTGTACGAAGCTGTCAAAATGATTACATATTTACTCATATTTGTTAAATTACAGCTCAAGAGCGCACAAATAAGGTTGAAAAGTATCCTCTATGCCTTTCTGAAGATGAATGTGAACCTTTGCTACCTAGGAACCAAGTTAAACAGCATTCGAAGCCAAAACCAAATGATCGGAACCACTAATTTACATCGTAATTGATTTATATGTGGTTAAACAACCCATTTTCTCATAGTGTAACTTATTATAGCTTTATTAGATTTAGCAATAGGTTAAGATATCTCACTTAGAGCATGTTGTAACACAGCAGCAGCAGCAGGTTAACAGTAGAAACTTTATCCAATAAGTATCTATTATTTTATAAACAATACTTAACATTGTAAAATAACTTTACCACTTCTAATGTATAATGTTTACTGTAGATATTATTATTTTAGATGAATTGTAGACGGTCTTATTAGTTACCAATGCTTTTCATTTTTGTGACGTACATCTTAGAATATAGAAATTGCTCTGGGGAAACTCTAGGGTCATCAGGATTTACTAATTTGCTGGAAGAGGTTTTGGTTAGCCATGTCCTATCCATCAACTGGTGTACTGAATATTGAAATAATTCTTTATTAGGATTGTAACACAACATGGAATGCTCTTTCTTTGAAAAAGTATACTACGTGGAATATATTCAACACTTTGTTAACTTGTGACGTTCATCTAGTTCTTGCGCGTTTGATTTTGAATGTAGACGTTTCGCACGGTTTGATACATTTCGACGCTTTATAACGCGCGATGAAGGGTTAAAATTCCCGTAGAATTAATTGGAATATCCGCGGGGAAGCTTAAACGGTCGCCTCTCAGCTAAAAAAGAATGCGATTCGAGTAAATGCAATATAACTGGGCCCTTTTTAAGAATTGTGAATAAATATAACTTTCACTAATTTTTTTTATTAATAATTAGTGTGCCCAGAAAAGGTTTTGAAACTTCTCAGTTTCTGTTTGGGGAATGGTGTCTCGTTGTTTTTTGACAGGAAATTTTGCCGTATTGCATAAGATTTTGTAACTAATGGGAACCACGATAAAGCTGCTTCCTAAGGGGGAACTCGATGCTCATATCCCTTTGATCATTAGAGACCAATAACAAAACCTACTTCAGTCTCTATTTACCTTTGGGAGCCTATTTTCAGTGACTAGAAGTAAAACCTCAAATTCTTCTGTTCGCTAAGTTGAGTAGAAAACGCCATCGTTTTGGATATCTCCTTGGTTTTGTCCTGGTGATCGGCGGCCAAGTCGAACTACAATCTACGCTTATGAATTATTTATTCCTGGGCTGGACTTGCAATGGAGATTGTCTAATAACATATTTTTATATGCTTTGAGGCTTTCGCGGTTTCTCGAACTGTCAATATTACAATTTACGTTTGGTTTTGAACGCGTCGTCATTTGGGAACTACACCCAGCATTATCAGGTAAGGACCGACCTGTAGCTTGTCTGCCTTTACAAGCAGTTGCTCTAGAAGTTTGAGCAATATTTGTTCGTAGCCCCTGCCTGCCTAAACAGGGCCGTGTGCTTAGATCATTTAAACATTGGGGGGGGGGGGGGGGG
>JABXWE010045827.1:0-13463 GCA_014611495.1 Limonius californicus
AAAAGACAAAACTTTTCGTAACAGACCTGAAACACCGAATTATTACCCACGGGTAACTCACTGCAACGTTTCGGTGTGTTCACCACGGCTAACTCATCTGCGAAACTGGGTGAATAATCGACAAGAAAATTCTCAAAAGGGCGCCAAGATCCTTTACCAATAGTCGTGCAGCGATTCTCATGACCCACCTTAACGGATCCAAGTAAGGGTAAACTTTTACCGCGAAGAATAAAACTTACGGGTCTCAACATACAAACAAGAACACAATAGAACACCAAAGTGAAGTGAATGCTGTAAATAAAGCCTCTATATTCATCAATGTAACGTAATAAAAATTCGCAAGAACAACTGGATAGTAACAATAAAATCAACTGTAATATAATACGGTTAAATAAAACTTTGTATACCCTGTACATCAACCACGCTAAACATAAACAGTTAAGTTACAAATTAGTCGCAGACTCTGTATATGAGTGCCCTACAATTTTAAGATGAAGCGCAAGTTATCAAATGTTATTCATAAAATAATTACTGCCCTGTATGACAAATACTAGGTAGCAATAAATAACCAAATGGTAAACTCAATATCTGATCCAACTTAATGAATGCCTAAAAATTCTGTCAATATCAGTTAAGTTGCATAAAACACAAATTAAATACATAAGTGAGTAAACCAGAATTGAGATAAGACCATAAATTATAACTGACTCAAAATTAATCAATATATTAATTGGGTAAATACAGAAACTATAAAAATGCTGAAGTACATTAATACAAATAATCCAAAAAAAGTAGCAACATTAAATTATATGATTTAGACAACGGGTCAAACTAATTCAAGCAAACTCGAATTGAGGAAAAGTTCCCAGGCCAATAAAGTATGGCAAGGAAAGCAATTTATCGGACGTAATCCCTACCTGAAAATAAATGCATCTAAAAATCCACAAGGCTATATTAATAATAATTAAAGTTTGAATATGTATTTCCGGAAGCTGGTGATATGACGCAACGCCTGGCGTTAAATCAGCTTAACCAACGCGTTAAAAATGTAAACGGTAGCGCCGAACCGAAATCGTTAGCGCTATTCATTAATCCACATAATTGTCGTAAAATACAACGAATTTTACTCAACAATAAAGTAAGTTGCCAATTGTCAAAATTAATAGTAACGTAGCCGTGAAAATATACACAGCCACAACTAACAGCGGTCTGAAGTTAGTGCATAAAAGTATTGTTTACAAATTGGTATCGCATAAAAAGCAATATAATCTTAATTATTTATCAAAGTGCAGTGAAAAACAGGTAAAAAAATTAAACTGAGTGCACCTACTGATGCTAAGTGACCAGTCGCAAATGCATATTAAAGTTCAAGTTCAATCAAAGTTAAAATTATAACATATACACAGTAATGGCTTCCCCCGTCGAGTTTGGTGCCTGCTGAGATGGTTTCAATGGGCAACGGAGGTCTGAATACGTTCGCCCGAGATAAAAATCACAGAACACTGGGGCAAAAAAATCAAACCTTGGTTGTTAGATGGGCTGATTGTCTCCAACTTCGGACAGCTACGAAGCGAACGAGATCGGCTGGTTGCTCGGAAAACGGCCCCACGAGACTCCACACCGCATGCGGCGGGTAACGTATCAGTTTTTGGTAAAGTGTTTAATTGGACTAGACCCAAAGAGAATTTAGCGAAACACTAAAATATCTCGCTGTCAACTGACTAAATTCTCTTATAGACGAGGATAACCTAGATAATCCACCCAGAAATTTTCAACACTAAAATCACCTCTACATTTATACCAGCAACCACAACCACTCAGACAATTCCACCCCACCTAATTCAAAATTACACCTACAACTTCAAGAGAATTCTCCAAATTCTTTAAACTACAGGAACTCAAAAACTTTGAACCAAGGTCAGCGGCAAAAGGAACTGTAGGCAACCAAACACACCCATCAAACTGCCGCGGTGCTACTACGAGATTTACACGTAACATCTCTGAAAAATGTATATTTAAAGTTTTTTATTATGCTTAAATCTTAGATACACTCCTAAACTATTTCTCTGCATAGTCACTAGTCGAAATTAAATACTTAGTTTTTCTGTAGCTTTGTCGCAGAAGGATGCCGCTTGTGACGAAAACCAATTTTGTATAATCGTTTTGAAGTCGTCGCTGCAAAGAAAACGGACGTGGTTCTTAACAAATTCTTGAGATGCAGGAAGAGGTGATAGTTGCTCGACGCTATGTCGCTAAGAGTAGGGGATAGTTAAAAATTTCCCAATTAAATTACTCAATGGGTTGCACAATGTGAGCTGCCGTGTGCGGCTAGGCGTTATAGCGCAAAAGGCCTCCAGGGGTCAGCAATCCGAATAGCTTTCCTAAACTTTCTTAAGGTTTCACCATACACGTCTACTTTAATTGTCGTACCACGTTTCACAAAATCAACCAACAATATACATTTGCTGTTCTAAATACAGTCGCTATAACCTTTCGGTTCTCGAACATTTGCTTCAATTTTTTGGTTTTGGCAGAACTCGCATTACTTGGTTTCAACATGTTTGTCTCGTCGCCAGTCACAATGTGATTTGGGCACGCATCGGCATCAGTTTCGTAACGCTGCAGGAAGCTCAGTGAAGAATCCATTCCCTCGTTTTTGCGAACATTTTTGACACCCACCTCGCACAAATTTGTGGTCTGTTCGTGACAATTTTATACAATACCGTAGGTGAAATTTGAGGTTAAATTGCGGCTATTTCCCATATCGTAAAAGGTCGATCTTCATGAATCTTGTTGTCCTTTTTGGTTTGATTGTTGTTGACAACAGAAAGACGAAAGTCTTCCACTACTTTCTCTTCGTGCACGTTTGTTCGGCTATTTCTGAAATTCATGAAATCATAGTATCTATTTTAGAGCTTTGTTATACAACTGAATACAATGAGAGAACCTGGATAAAGTGACGTGTGGCCACCTTATCAACCGCTAAAGCACCACCAGGCCCTCGCAATACACCAAACTGACTACGCAATTCGTTCGCAAAAATATTTAAACGACCCTTACCCATATACCTAGTCAAAGTTATTCAAAAGGTAGCTACAAGTTAACCTCCCAAAAACAGAAGGTCAGCATTAATCGATCAAAAATTAACCTGTAGGATAACTATGTCACAAATTAGTTAACCAGAGAGCAACCTTAAAGCATTCTCAAGGTCTTTAAAGGGTAGCCGTAGAAGCTGTCAAAAAACTAATTTTGAAAGATAGCTTTTGGTTAACCGTAGAAGATGTCCAAAAGCTAACCTTGAAAGTCGACTTTTGGGCGTCTCCCCAACATACCCAAAAGTTATGCTCTGTGGTTAACCATTATACCATCCCAAGAAGGTTATCTCTGAAGGATAAGCGTATTGATGGTAAATAAGTGAACTGAGAAATATAACTAGAAATTAACTGCTCATTCTATCAAAAAACACCATTTAAAGTATTTTTAAATCCAACTGCAATATAGCTATCCACAATAGTATATGCAACTATTATCAACTTACCATGGTCATCTCTTATCAGGCATTTACAAGTTTCTTTCTGTTAAATTTTAAAACCTGATATAGAGCATGTAATCGAAAAACCACTATAAGTCGCTTTAAAGATATGCAGGTATAAAGTGCACTTGAAAATTAGTCAAAAGTCAACCTTTTTGATCTCGATAAAGTTAACTATTTAGAATAACTATTTCTCAACTTTAAGTTGAACGTAACGGATACTGTAGTTTTGGTAACCACTACAGATGCACAAAAGGCGCTTTTAAGTTACCCCAGATAGGCCATCTTTCCAACTTAAGAAATGATCACGTTGTGGACAATCAGGGTTATCGTTATTTGTGAGACTTACTGTTTCAAATATTTTGAAAGCACCCATTAGAACAGTTCCCTTATGTACAAAATTGTATATACGTTAAGATTTATCGAATGCTGTAGCATTTATGACTATTTGAGTACCGATACTTCTTAAATTCAATTTAATAAAATTATTGTTGATTTTAATCCAATTTGGACATTTTTCAGTCGCGATTCGCAGTTTCCTTCTTCCCCTGTAGTAAGTAAAATAGCGGAAAACAGGAATTAAGGGTCTCAGGTGCTAAATTCTATTTCAAGTCTGCTGTCGATTTACTGAACGCGTTTTGCGCAAAATCCAATCGAAAATCCGTTGTCAGTGCAAAAAAGTGTCGTTATTCAGCCGAAATGCGTTTGTGGAATCACAAAATCAAAGATATTGTCAGCTGGTTGCCGTGCAAACACATCACATCTTTATTCTGTCCATTACGTTTTCGGCGATGGAAGAAGAGGATTTCATTTGAGTGATGTTGCGATAAATGAAGTATAAAGGCCGAATGAATGCAGAACTTTCAAGTTTCAACTGACAAAAGTTTGTTTTATTACAAGCAACTGTGGCGCCGAGAACGTCAATAAGAGCTGCAAAATTGGATAGGGAGGGCAGGAACTCTAATGTACTGTAATAGAGCTCACTTTTAGGAACCCACCAACTTGAAATATTTATTATCATTACTCGGCTTTATCCTAAATTTTCTTTGAATGATATTTGCTAGACCTCGAACTTGAGCTCCTTTTCGTTCTTTCTTAAGCTCTTTCGGCTGATTTTTAATTAAACAGAGTAGAAAATTAGTACATCTTCCTTTAAACAAAAACCGCATATAGAGAAAATTTTATTAAATGGTTCAAACTGTTTAATCTCATCTACGTAAAACTTTCCATTAAGCTAACTTAGAAGTACTACGGAATTATCTTTCCTGCGAATTTTCCAAGCCCTTCTTCCCAGCAGCAATTTTTAACGATATTTGGAATTTTGTATACAATCATTTCATTGTCATGTTTTTCCAAGATATACCTTGTCAATATTCTGCAACGAACCTGACAGCTGATGGAATTAATAACAAGGACAGCAGACCGCGGTAGAGAAAAGCCTCGCACCTAGTAAAAGCTACAGGATCGAACAGAAACTCCTTCGTGGTTTACAAAAACGTTAAGTAAAGAAACGTTAAATTTCGTGTAACAAAGAACCTCGCATTGTAGATTAAAATGATATCTAGCTGATTTGCATAGTTTTAATTAAGAGAGGATAAAAACCAGTTTTCATTTTGACTAGCACAGAGGGCTTCTCCAGCTGAAATACCAAAGAATAGCTAGCTAAAAAATAATAATGTCGCAGAAAACTAATATTCAGTATTATTCCCAACTCAAGCTAGATTATTATTTGCAATGCTCTGCAAAACCGCAGCATATTCATTCTTCTTTTCTTAGATTAAATTACGTTCAGGGTACAATTATTAAATGAAACCGAATTCGTGTGTACAAAATCCTAATTAAGCTTCATTCATGAAATTCAAAGCTGCTTTTTCCATCACTAAATTTATTCCCCTTGATGGTAAGACAAATTGTGGTGCCTTTCACAGGAATCCTCTGTGTTTATTTATGCATCAAGGCAACGCTTTGAAAACGGTCTTGCGTAGGGATGATGAACAGTTAACAGGTAACTAAATAAATTTATAGGTTAAAACTAACTTTGCTAAACGGTATTCAATTATTCATTCAATGTTCGCAGTCTGCCTGCGTACGTGAATTTTTTACACATACACTTCACCTAATTAATTTATTTCATTTTCAAAACTAAATTTGTATAATAATGTATTTTCTGTTCAAAATTAACTACGTTAGATAATGCACACTACCAGCTGTACAATTAGTGACGCGAAGCCGCAAAATAATTCGTGTTCTACGTCACCAACCAGATTTATAAATACATTTGCTTCTGTGGAAAATCTTTGTCTTTGCCGAATTGTCGTAACGGATACTTTGCCGATTCCGACGATAACGTCGAAATAAGAACAGGATCAAAACGCCGACAGAAGAAAGTGACTAAAACACCAAACTCTCGTAACGTGCTTACCTTAGTCGACCGCAACCAAAACGGCGATAAACGTAACCGTGTATATTTTAATAATGTGCATTCAAATTCAAATTGCCTGGTAGGATAGAAGAAAAACATAATACGTTTATAGTATCAAATATTTAGGGTAACGCATTACTGTTGAGATGTAGAAAATAATAAATATCAAATAATTCCTACATTACTAAATCACCTGCAGCGGTGAGCGAAATGTCAGCATCACTCAATTTTACAATGACGTTGCCTACGCCCGAAGAGATGAGTTCATCAGACACAAACCGCGAAAGCCTGAAACTTTGCAGTGCGTATGTATAAAAACGTTTACCCATATACTTTGTGAATATTATCATCACAATGCACAATCCGTCCATATGTTTATAATGAACAGTAAAAGAAAAGACAAGTAAAAAGAAGCTGAATAAGCAAACCAGCGCTTTACGTAAATGACTACAAACTGTACCCAGCAGGGTTTTTAAGCCTGTCTAAGGCCAGTGCCTGACTATTTTACTATGTACAAGCAAGAGCACCGCGCACTATAATATTTACATCGATCTCCGATTTCTTTCCGACGTTATTGTGTATGTTATCAAAACGATTACCTAACGCCAACATCTAGCTAAGCTAATATACTTTGTAAATATTATAATCACAACGGTTTCATATTTATCCGTATGTTTATAACGAACCCAAGTAATCGAATGAAAAGAAAGGAAATATAATCATACTTGCTGCACCGCCTATACTAACACCAACAACCTGCAAGCGCAAAAACATATTGATTAAGTTAAAAATCTGAAGGTGTACATAAGAATATGTAGGCTCTTTGAGAATTGTTTTACAAATTATAACTTCGTTATTAATAGTAGAGATTTTTGAAAATTTCTAGTTTCGTTTGAGATACGGCTATGGACATGACATATAACATTTGATTTTAAATCTATTAATTTTTATATATTTGAAATCAGCAAGAAATATAGTGTACGTTAGTGTTTTTAAATTAATGTTTTGGAGCAAATATATATTTTTTAAATACCAGAATTGTGTTTTAACAAAAGTGACCATGACTTACGACATATTAGCAACAATTGATACAGAAACGCATATCAATGCAAGCTGTTTTTACAAGTATACCACAGTCAAATTATCGTGGTAAATTTGTGAAAACAGTAGGAACACTAATTTTTTAAAACAACTGTATTTGCTTAGTTGGGAGCTCCAATAAAAGTTGTTTGTAAGACTTGAATTTGAAAAATAAAACTTGACACTGAATGAAGCATAACGTCATCAAATAAATTGCTAAATTAGGTTATAATTCCCAGTGCTGTTTGTAGGCGTTTTTCAGACTGCTTCGTTGTGAAATTGATGATGCTGATGTTGCAGATAACATTATCAAAGCGTAAATGCATTAACGCATTGATAATGCTACCTGAAACGGTTAGCGAAACATCAGCATCACTCAATTCCACAACGACGCGGTGTAAGCTCGAAGAGATGACTTCATTAGACACAAACCAGGGAAGCCTGAAACTTCACATATTATCTTCATATTGTTGCGTAGTTGAATGCTTCGTTACTCAAACAAGGAGTATACAGGGCGAACCTGCTAATATGAACATAAAATATTAAAACTAAAATGTGTAGGAAACTAGTTTAAGTGGAAAATAGACAATTCAAATTTTTCATTGAATAGGTCCCATTGTATTTTCAACGGCAGATGTAATTGTTTGTAATAACACTAAATTTAATTAATAGAATACTAGGATTGATTGGAGACGGTAGTTTAAATAAACTTAGGAAAACCCCTTACCACCACGATATTTAGAACACCTAAATACGTATTCCGGCAACGAAGTTGCCATCTTGAGCGGGAACTTGAACTAATTAACGTAACTTGGCTGAGGAATACCTCTGGAAATAAGTCCTTCACCAAGCCAACAATTGATGCCCAATAGTAATAATTTAACAAACAAAGGCTTACATACTAAATCTCTGTTAGGGTTCGTTACACCTTACCGACTAAGGAATTATTTTCAACAGAGGAATTAAATTTGAGTTAGGAATTGACCCATTATCTGAATTTAAAAGATCCTCCCCATATTTTTGAATATATGAATGCTCTCATAGCAATTCAATTCTTTTGTTCCTTTAAAAATTTCAAATTTTCTAATTTTATACCGTGTCCTATCTCGTAAATATGTTGGCAAACACTTGATTTATCAAACTTTTGATTTTTGAAATGAGCTGCATATTCTTTAACATTAAACTCAATATGACGTTTAGTTTATCCAATATATTGTCCATTACAGTGAGAACAGTCAATTTTGTAAATCCGCGATTTTTTCAAAGTTTTCACATTGTCTTTAGGGTTTCCCAACAAGTTCCGAATGTTGCTATTTGACTAAAACACAATTTTGGAATATTTTGTTTGCATATTTTATCAAAGCCTTTGGTTAAGGGATGGAACGGAATGTTCATGAAATTTCTGATGAAGTGGGAACTTTGTAATGTCGTGGAATTACGATCATTTAACGTTAGCTCACCTTTTCTAATCAAATTATCCATGACGTCTGGAGAGAAACTATTGTAGTAAGCAATATTTTTGATGTAACTCTATTCAGTCCAGTATCGATTCGAGTTTAATCAAATTTTTATCCTCTACAGTTATTTCTAATAACTAATACATCAAGTAACTGTCCGTTGTTTTCTAATTCATACGTAATTTTATTGACTGAAATTTGGAATTTAGTTGTTTAACGAAACCATCGATGTTGTTTGTAATAGTACCGAAAACGTCAAAAATATCATCCACATACCTGATCGATACTAGTGCTGTCAAATCTGTTACATTTTAAAATCCGGATTTCGGATTTTAAATTATCCGGTATCCGAATAATCCGGAATCCGCCGGATTTTTACTATCCGGATAAAATCCGTCTTGCAAATCCCTTATCCGATAAATTCACTATCCGGATTCATCCGGAAAATGCACTATCCGGATTTATCCGAAGAATCCGATATCCGGATATATCCGAAAAATCCGCTATCCAGATTTTTTTAAATATCCGATATTCGGATTTAAGCAAAAATCCGTTTTCTGAATCTATCTGCGTGCGTTTATTTATTTATTAAATTAAACATTTAAGTAAATCTACATAAATACAGTCTGCATTAATCTGGCATGTAGAATTTGTATGAATATGCAGTTAATTCAGATAAACATAGGAGAGAAATTGTAGGTATATGCGTATTCCAGTAAAATCGCTGTCTATGTCTAAGTTCTTCATTTTAAACTTAATTAAAAACTAAATTAAAAAGATATCCGAAATCCGGATCTCCGTGATAAATCCGAATTTCTGTGAGAAATCCGAAATCCGGATCTAAACCTAAAATCCGAAATCCGGATAAATCCGAATACCGGATTTTTAGCTTTCACAAAATCCGGATCTTCGCATAAAATAAATCCGGATATCCGAAAATCCGAATCCGGTTGCCAGCTCTAATCGATACCCTGGGGAAGTATTTTGCATTATTTTTAACTGCAATTTTACTTCAGTTAGTTCAAGTTTCTACAGAAGATGGTAGCTTAGTTGCCGAAACACGTATTTAGGTGTTCTAAATATCGTGGTGGTAAGGGATTTTCCAAAGTTGATTTAATTTAATACTGATAACATCAGGATAGAATTATGATTCTTGATCCTAAATAACAAACAAACTTGTCGTTTCTGAAACTGGATTTCTATTTTCGATTCCTAGAATCGTTTGATATCTAACCTGTATTTTTCAAATCTGTTTTAAAATGTCTGATTGTTTTGTATTGTTACAAATATGTATTTCTTCCATCTATTAATAAATTGCATTTACTACGACTTGCTCGGAAAGTATATTTATCAGTGAATATTTGACGACGGCTCTTACTATGCGAAAACATTTACTTTTGAATATTTCATATGTTTGGTGTTAGTTTGCTCCCCGCTGTCAGATGTTTTGGGAAGTTGCAAAATTAGAATAAAATAGAATTTTTGCATATTTACTAAAGTAAAGTAGATAAGGAAACATTTTACTAATCTTTCTCGATTATTGATAAAACCCTTGGATTCATTGGACCCAAAAAGGCAAAATATGGAAGGTGATACTCTATTGTCGGCTCTAAAACAAAAATTCTACAATCGTCCCTAGTTAATATCCGGAATGTAATGGCAATTTTGTGTAACTAGAAGTACACTATTTTAACACTCGAAATCACCGTAATTATATACACCAGAGCATTGTGCGATGGTTTGGAGCCAATAATAATTATTTAACATTACATATACGTAATTCATTTACTTTTAGCGTAACCATTTTTTTGAAAACTATTAAATATATCGACGCGTTACCCGTATACGGTTGCACTACAATATGCAAGCCTGTACTCGCAAATTGTAGTAATTACACGTACACGGCGTAATTTGCGCTAAACTATGTACACTGCAGTTCGTATTAAGGGGCTACTAAACTGACTCAAAATAAACTAAAATTAGCATTTTCTATTGTCACTGTGGCTACGTTACGAAGTGACCTTTCCGCTTGCAGTTTTTAATAACTAGTGGACAACATATTCAAGATTAAAATATAGTGAAAAACTTCAAAAATATTGTAATACAATATTTCCCAAAATATCTGGTAATAATTATGTTAAATGTTCACAATCACAAGAATTTGTAATAAAAGAATGCTAAAAATAATGCATAAATACGGTAAAACTAATATACTTTTAGTAAATATGTGGAATTCATTTTGTAAAATTTTCACAATCACAAAAACTTGTAATAAAACCTTCCCAAAAATAGTGCGTAAATACGGTAAAACTAATATACTTTTAGAAAATAAGCGGAACGCATTTTGTAAACTTTTCACAATCACCAGAACGCATAATAGAAGGTTGCCAAAATAGTGTAAAATGAACATAATTTTACAAAATATATAGAAATAATTATCTAAAATATTCACAATCACAAAACTTGTAACTGTAATTAAAGATTGCAAAAAATAGTGCATAAAAACTGTAAAATCAACATACTTTTATGAGATATGTGGAATTAATTATGTAAAATTTTCACAATCACAAGAACGTGTAATAAAAGATTCCCAAAAATAGTGCGTACATCCGGTAAAATTAATATACTTTTTTAAAATATGTGAAATTCATTTTGTAAACTTTTCACAATCACAAGAACTTGTAATAAAAGATTGCTAAACATAGTGCATAAATGCGGTAAAATCAACTTACTTTTGCGAGATATGTGCAATTAATTTTGTAAAATTTTCACAATTACAAGAACGTGTAATAAAAGATCGCCAAAAATAGTACATAAATAGTGTAAAATCAACATACTTTTACAAAGCATGTAGAAATAATTTTGTAAAATTTTCACAATCGCAAAAACGTATAATATAAGATTGCAAAAAAAAAAACGGTGTAGTCAACATACTTGTATGAGATATGTGGAATTAATTTTGTAAAATTATCACAATCACAAGAATGTGTAATAAAAGATTTCCAAAAATTCGATAAAATCAACTTACTTTTGCGAGATATGTGGAAATAATTTTGTAAAATTTTCACAATTACAAGAACGTGTAATAAAAGATTCCCGAAAATAGTGCGTACATACGGTAAAATTAATATGCTTTTTTAAAATATGTGAAATTCATTTTGTAAACTTTTCACAATCACAAGAACTTGTAATAAAAGATTGCTAAACATAGTGCATAAATGCGGTAAAATCAACTTACTTTTGCGAGATATGTGCAATTAATTTTGTAAAATTTTCACAATCACAAGAACGTGTAATAAAAGATCGCCAAAAATAGTACATAAATAGTGTAAAATCAACATACTTTTACGAAGTATGTAGAAATAATTTTGTAAAATTTTCACAATCGCAAAAACGTATAATATAAGATTGCAAGAAAAAAACGGTGTAGTCAACATACTTGTATGAGATATGTGGAATTAATTTTGTAAAATTATCACAATCACAAGAATGTGTAATAAAAGATTTCCAAAAATTCGATAAAATCAACTTACTTTTGCGAGATATGTGGAAATAATTTTGTAAAATTTTCACAATTACAAGAACATGTAATAAAAGATTGCCAAAAATAGTGTAAATTCAACACACTTTTACAAAATATATAGAACTAATTTTGTAAAATTTTCACAATAAAATAACTTGTAATTAAAGATTGCCAAAAATAGTGTATAAAAACTGTAAAATCAGCATACTTCTATGAGATATGTGGAATTAATTATGTAAAATTTACACAATCACAAAACTTGTAATTAAAGATTACCAAAAATAGTGCATAAAAACTATAAAATCAACATACTTGCATGAGATATGTGGAATTTATTTTGTGTAATTTTCACAATCACAAGAACTTGTAATAAAAGATTGTCAAAAATAGTGCATAAAAACTGTAAAATCAACATACTTTTATAAAATATGTGGAATTAATTATGTAAGATTTTCACAATCACAAAACTTGTAATTAAAGATTGCCAAAAATAGTGCATAAAAACTATAAAATCAACATACTTGCATGAGATATGTGGAATTAATTTTATAAAATTATCACAATCACAAGAATGTGTAATAAAAGATTTCCAAAAATTCGATAAAATCAACTTACTTTTGCGAGATATGTGGAAATAATTTTGTAAAATTTGCACAGTTACAAGAACGTGTAATAAAAGATTGCAAAAATAGTGTAAATTCAACACACTTTTACAAAATATATAGAACTAATTTTGTAAAATTTTCACAATCAAATAACTTGTAATTAAAGATTGCCAAAAATAGTGTATAAAAACTGTAAAATCAACATACTTTTATGAGATATGTGGAATTAATTATGTAAAATTTTCACAATCACAAAACTTGTAATTAAAGATTGCCAAAAATAGTGCATAAAAACTATAAAATCAACATACTTGGATGAGATATGTGGAATTTATTTTGTAAAATTTTCACAATCATAAGAACTTGTAATAAAAGATTGTCAAAAATAGTGCATAAAAACTGTACAATCAACATACATTTATAAAATATGTGGAATTAATTATGTAAGATTTTCACAATCACAAAACTTGTAATTAAAGATTGCCAAAAATAGTGCATAAAAATGGTAAAATCAACATATTTTTGCGGGTTATGTAATATTGGAGAATTATCACAATCACAAGAACGTATAATAAAAGATTAACAAAAATAGTGCATAGAAACGGTAAAATCAATATACTTTTGCGAGATATGTGGAATTAATTTTGTAAAATGTTCACAATCACAAGAACGTATAATAAAAGATTAACAAAAATAGTGCATAGAAACGGCAAAATCAACATACTTTTGCTAGATATGTGGAATTAATTTTGTAAAATGTTCACAATCACAAGAACGTATAATAAAAGATTAACAAAAATAGTGCATAGAAACGGCAAAATCAACATACTTTTGCGAGATATGT